>JAODAL010014636.1:0-86748 GCA_025379985.1 Phyllomedusa bahiana
GTCTAAAGCAGTGACTGACACATCACTCTGGTGTTTCTAGCTATTCCTATTACATAGTAAAGTTTGAAAAAATAAAAAAGTCCTCAAAAAATTTAACCAAGGGGGGGGGGAAAGGGTGTGGATGAAGGGAGGGGGATAAGGATTTTTTTAAATTTTTGTTTTCCCCCCACTGATAAAAAACTTGGAACCCATAAGGCAAGAACAACTGCCCCCAAATGAAACTGGGTCTAGAAATTTTTTTACCCAAATACCCTAGGTATTTTAAAAATTTTTTAGTGGGAAAATTTTTTGTCCAAAAAATTCCCTGAAACCCTCCCCCTGTTTCCTGCGTTTACTAGCTCCTCAGGGAGCTATTCCACAGAAAAATTATAAATTTTCATGGGGAGGAAGGCTTTTCTTTTTCTGGAGAATTTTAACCTTTTTTTCCCGATGGACAAAGCCCCCCTTTGGGGGGGGTTTTAATAAAGAAATTGGGTTTTCTCCATTTCCCTTTTTTGTAGGGGCCATTTATAATTTCTTTAAATTTAAACAGTCCCCCTGGGGCCTTTTTTTTCCCCAAAACTAAATAAGTTTAATTCTTTTTTAACCTCACTCATAATTAAATGCTCCAATTTTCCCCTTATAAAATTTTGGTTTTCTCGTTCCCTTTTTCCCTCCCCTCTAAAAATTTCCCTTTCCCCTTTTAAGTTTGGTTGCTCGTCTTTGCACCCTTTTCAAGGGTCCATTACCTCATTTCATAAACTGGACCCCAAAAAGAAAAGCAAATTTCCCGATGGCCCGGGCGCAAACCAAAATTTTTTTAAATAGCGGGGTAAAAATCAAAATCCTTGCCCCTTTAGTTCAGGCCCCTTTTAATACACGCCCCAAAATCCCTGCTGGCCTTTGAGGCTGCTTTATTACATTGCGTGCGTTTGTAATCCATGATTCCCACAAGATGCTTTCTCCCCCTTTTAGTTTGGGTTTGCTCATTTTTGCACTTTTTCCAGCCCAATTTACATCCTTTCTATAAACTGGAAACCCAGAAAAAATTTTAAAACGTAATTCCCCGAGGCGGCCCCACCCAAAGCCTTTTATGCAGCAGTAAAATTACATCCTTGTCCAGTGCGTCCACGGGCTCTGTAAAAAAACCCAAAAACAATAACTTTAACCCTTGGGCTTTTGAGCCCGCTGGGAATTTACATTGCAAGCTGTTCTGTAATCTTTCAATCTTTCAAGAACACCCAATCCTTCTCAACCTGCGATTCTATTGACTTTTAAAAAATCTCTTGCACTCAAGTTAGTGTATTAAAACAGGCTACAGAACTTATTTAAAAGTGTTTAAATTAGCTAAATGAGAAGCTTTCAAAATTCCTTAGCTGAGTGATTTGAATTGGGAACCCGAAATAATGAGAGGGTGAGAAAATTTTGCAAGGGGAACTGGAAATTTTTCACACCCAGTGAAAAGATTCAGGAAAAACCCTTTCCCAGAAAGGAATAACAGGGGGAAAAAGCAAAAACCAGAGATTTAAAGAAGAGGCCCCCAGGGGTTTTTATTTCACCGGAACACCCCCGGGTTTTTTTTAAAAACCCAAAAAGTTCCCGGAGAGGTCAAAGTTTCCCCTTTAAAAACAACCCGCCAACCTCCCCTTTTTTTCGGGGGGACCCGTTTTTTGGGGTCCCCCCCCCCCCGCCCTCCCCGGGGGGGTTGGCAATTTTTCCCCCCTCCCCCCCGCCAGCAGGCGGGCCGGGGGGCCTTTAAAAAGACCCGCGGGGGCCGGGGTAAACGCTGGGGCGGTTAAACCCCGGCGCCGCCGGGTTTTCCCTTCCCACGGGGGTGTGAAACGGGCGCAAAGGGGCCGCCCCCGCCCGGAAACCCTCCCGAAGGCAGGGGGAGGCAGGAGGGAACGCTCCCCCCTCCTCCCCCCTGTATTTCCGGCGCCGAGTGCGCCCTAACCCACATTTCAACGTCAAAAGGGGAAGTGACCCCGCGGACTGCCTCCCCTTCCCCTTGACATGCGAGGAATCGCTGGAGCGGGGGCCCCTCTGCAGGAAGCCTGGCAGGGGAGTGGGATTTTAATTTATTTTTAATTTTTTTTTTTTAGCTTTAGGGGGGGCCCTGTCTGGCTAAATGGGGGGGCCCACCTTTTGGGACAATGAGGGGTCTATCCTAGCACAAAAAGGGGGGAAACCTGGCAACAAGGGGGCCAAATTTTCCTGGCTAAAAAATGGGGGCACTACCTGGCTAACAATGGGGGCACTACCTGGCTACAATGGGGGCACTAAACCCGGTCAACAATGGGGGGCAAAAACCTGGCTACAATGGGGGCAAAAACCTGGGTACTAATGGGGGCACACCCGGCTAAAAATTGGGGCCCCAACCCGGCAACAATGGGGGGACTACCTGGCTACTAATGGGGGCACTAAACCCGGGGTACAATGGGGGGAACCCACCCGGCTGCAATGGGGGCACTACCTGGCTACTAAAGGGGTTTCCAACCCGGCTACAAAGGGGGCACTTTCCTGGAAACCACAATTTGGGGGAACTACCTGGCTAAAATTTGGGGGGACTACCTGGCTAACCAAAGGGGGCATACCTGGGAAACAAGGGGGCACAAACCCGGCTAGCGATGGGGCAATACCTTGGCTACAGAGGGGCACTACCTGGCCCAAAAAAATGGGGCAAACTACCTGGCAACAGAAGGGGGGGGCCCACCTGGAAAGAAAAGGGGGCATCTACCCGGCCAAAAAGAGGGGGCACTTTCCCCGGCAAACAAAGGGGGGGCACTACCTGGCAAACAATGGGGAGGGGATCTACTCTTTTGGGTAAACAAAGGGGGGGGATCCCACCCCGGGTACCCAAATTTTGGCTCTAAACCCGGCTACAGAGAGGGCATCTACCTGCCGTAAGGGGCAACCCACCTGGTTAAAGGGGGGCTACTAAACCCGACAAAAAGGGCATTTTACCTGGGTTTCCTTTTCCCAAAAACCGTTATGGTTGGGTGGAAATAGGGGTGGCTTTTTGAAGGGGCGTTGGGAAAACCGGGCAAGATGGGCGTGGCTACGCGCCGGCCGGGCCCCTGATATCTCCTCTTTTTTCCCTTTTTTAAAAGTTGGCCCAAATATACTTTAAAATGGAAAAAATTTCCCTTTATGGCGTGGGGGGGGGGGCCGGGTTTCCTCCTGACCCGCCCTTTCCAAACCCCGAGGTTCCCAATACTAACAATTTGTATCTCTATTCCATCCGGCAAATATACAATTTTTTTGGCCCGCTTTGTTGGGGGAAAAACACGACCCCCCCCTGTCCAAATTTGGAAATAGGTTTGCCCCCGTTCCTTTCTTTCAGGGGGTGAAGGAACTTAAAAAAACCCTTTTTAAAAGGGTTTGTCCAAAAAAGAAAAAAAAAAAAAAAACAAAAAGAAAAAAAAACAAATTTTTTTTATTTTTTGTGTTTGGTGTCTGTGCGGTCGGACGGCTCGTACCAGGCTGGGGAGACTCTTCCAATTTCCCAAATCTGACGGTGGACGTGGAGGCCTGAAGCTGCCGGCGAGAAGAGACATTTTAAGGTTTACATGGGCAAAGTACAGTTATATCCCGCTGCAGCAAAAGTAACCCGAGAACACAGGAAAGGAGCAAGGACAAGTATGACCAGAGCAAAGCCGGGTCCGGCAATCACAGGGACCATTAATGGCCAAGTGGAGGAAAAATGCTACCAAAATGGGGAAAAAGGCCGGCCCCCCCCATTTTGATTTCCTTTAGCTGGGAAGGAAAATGGGGCTGGCACTGCTGTGGGGGCCCAAAATATGTAAAAGTCCCCCCTGATAATAATAGGAAAAGATAGGGTAGATAATAATCAAAACATGCCAACTCCCGTTTTTTGGGGGGGGGGTTCCCCGCTTTTTGGGGTCCCCTCCCCCCTCCCGGGGGAGTTGGTTCCCCCCCCCTGCAGGCGGCGGGGGGTCCTTTAAATTACCCGGCGCAAGAGTAGCGCTGTGCCACTCTTGGGCCCGGGACCGCTCCTACAGGCGGGTGCAAAACGGCCGCAGCGGGCCCCTCACCCGCCCGGGTCTCACTGGGGGGGGGGGAGGGGGCAGGGGGGGATGTTCCCCCCCCCTCCCTCCTCCCCCTGTATGTACGGGGCCGGGTGTCGCCGTACATACAGGCAGCGCCAGGGGGGAAAGGACGCGCGGCTGCAGGGGAGTGACCCCGGGTGCTCTCACTTCCCCCCGGCCCCCGGGGAGATGGGAACGGCCGCGCTGCAGGAGCCTGGTAAAGGGAAATGGGTTTTTTATATTTTATTTTTTAAAAGCTTTAGGGGGCTCTACCTGGCTAACAGAAGGCAACACCGGCAACAAGGGGGGGACACCTGGGAACAGAGGGGGCACACCTCAACAATGGGGTGGTAAACTACCTGCAACAAAAGGGGGGGAAAACCTGGGAAAAAAGGGGGCACCCTGGGAACAAAGGGGGCTACCTGGCAACAATGGGGGGGATACCTGGCAAACCCAAAGGGGGGATACCCGGGAACAAGGGGCAACTACCTGGCAACAATGGGGGCACACCGGCAACAATGGGGGCACACCCGGCAACAAGGGGCCTACCGGGAACAAAGGGGGCACTAAACCCGGCAAAAAGGGGCACTACCTGGCAACAAAGGGGGGACTACCTGGCTAAAGATGGGGGGACTACCCGCAACGAGGGGGGCACTACCTGGAACAAGGGGGGACTACCTGGCAACAGGGGGGGAAAATCTCCTGGCAAACCAAAAGGGGGGGAAACACCCGCTAACAATGGGGGGGCCCCTTTCCTTGGGTAACAGTGGGGGGAAATACCTGGGTAAACAGAGGGGGAACTACCTGGCTAACAAAATGGGGAACTACCTTTGGCCCAAAAGAAGGGGGCAAACTACCTGGCTAACAAATGGGGGCACTACCTGGGGTAACAGATGGGGGGCACTACCGGCAAACCAAATGGGGGCACTTTCCTGGCTAACAGAAAGGGGGGCACTCCGGGGGCCCCAACCCAAAAAAAGGACATCTAAACCCTTTCTAACGATGGGACAACTACCTGGCAAACAATTGGGGGGATTTCCCGGGAAACAAAGGGGCATTACCTGGCAAACAATGGGGGCAAAACCTGGCAACAAATGGGGCACACCTGGCCCAAAAAATGGGGCAAATACCCGCAACAAGGGGGTCACCAAACCCGGGGAAAAAAATTGGGGGGACCTACCCCCGGGAAACAATGGGGGCCCCCTACCGGGTTTAAAAAAGGGGGGGGGACCTACCTGGCAAAAAATGGGGGACCTAAACCCGGGTAACAATGGGGGCACCTACCTTGGGTAACCCAAAGGGGGGCAACCTACCCCGGCTTTAAAAAAGGGGGGATCTACCTGGCTAAAAAATTTGGCTCTACCTGGCCCACAAAGGGGGCATCTACCCTTTGGGTACAAGGGGGGATCTACCCGGGGCCGTAAGGGGCACAAACCCGGTTTTTGGGGGGGAAATAAACCCGGCTATAGGGCATCTACCAGGCTTTCTTTTCCAAAAACCCTTTATGCAGTTAGGGGGGGATGGGGGGGGTTTGGGTTTTTTGAAAGGGGCGTGGCATACCGAAAAAAAATGGGGGGTGTTATGCAAATTTTTGCCCCCGGGGGCGCGCTAAAGCGCGCCGCCCACTAGGAATTTTCCTGCTTTTTCATTTTCCCCAAAAAATTGGCAACTAAGAAAATGATAAAATAGATAGAAAAGATAGATAGAAAAGAATAGGATATATAAAAAAGATAAATAGTATAGATAGATAGATAGATAGATTTGATTTGATATTTGGGGTAGATAGGTAGATAATAATAAAATAAAATAGATATGGGTAAAAGATTAAAAGAGATAGATAGATAAAAATGAGATAGAAAACAAAAAATAAAATAGAATTAGATTAAAATAAATAGAAAAGATAATTTTGGGGTTAAAATAGGGTAAGAATAGATAGATTTTAAAAGATAAAATAAAAAATTTTGAAGCACCTTCACCCTACCATAAAATAACCCAAAACCAAACAAGTAAACCCCACAACCCCTACAAAAGTAATAAAATGTTAATTTAAAAAAAATTCGAAAAAAATTAACAAAAAAGATAGATAGATAAAAACATGGGATGATAGATATGATAAGATAGTTTAAAAAGATAGATAGATAAGAGATAGAAATAGATAGAATAGTAGAAAGAAAGGGTATTTTTGGGTAATAATAAAAGAGAAAAGATTAAAATTTAAAAGAGATAGATAGATAGATAAAATAAAATGGATAGATAGAAAAAAGTAAAAAATAATTTGATGGATAGAAAAGATAAGGGATAGATTGATTTTTGAGGGGTTTTAAAAAGGGTAATTTTTAAAATAGATAGAAAAGATAAAGGGGAAAAGATAAAAAGATAGATAGATGGATAGAAAAGATAGAGGGAAAAGAAAAGATTAGAGGGGTAGATATGAGATTTGTATCTTGGGGTCCTTTTGTTTTTAAAAAAAAAAAATCCCCATGTTGGGGGCAGAAAATGGGAGAATTTCCCATTTCAGAATTTTTAAAAAAAGTATTGCCCGGAAAAAACCCAAAAATGTCCCCTTTTGAAACAGGAACCGGGTCAAAGGAAAAATACACGGGCAAGGTTTTACAATCCACATGGGAAAAACTGCCCAAAAGAGAGTTGTGGGTTTTAACTGGAAATTTACCCAAAACTTTTCCCCTTTATCCCAAAATTTTTACATACCCCTTTGGGGGGGGCCTCACATTTTTTGTGTATGAAACATTTCCTACAAACTACCCCTTTAAAATTTACGGGTAAAATTTTGGGAGAACTGTTGGGGGGTGCTGCATGTGGACAGTTTTCAAGCAAAGTTTTGCCACAAACCCCTTTAAGTTTCCCTCCGCCTTTTTTGGGCAATTTCTACTTGGTACCCAAGGGTTTTTTGGCATTAAATTTTTCACAAAGTGCCTTCTGCCTGGGAACCCCCAAAAGTGAAAGACAAACTAATAAAATAAAGAGCTAATAGATAGGGTAAATTTGATAGATAGGGTAGAAAAGAAAGAAAAGATAGATTTGATAGAAAGATATGAGCTAGATAGATGATAGATAGATAGATAGAAAAGGGGTAGATTTTGAAATAAGAAAATAGTAGAAAAAGATAGAAAAGATTAGAATAAATGAGCTAAAAAATAGTAGAAAAAATAGATAGATATGAAAAAGATAAATAAAATTAAAAGATAGTAGATAGATAATAGATGATAGATATGAAACCAAAATAGATAGATTTGATTTGATAGAAAATAGGGTAATAGATAGATAGATAGATAAAGAGCTAGATTAAAATTTGTTAAAATAGATAGAAGAAAAGAAAAGAAAAGATATGGGGTAAAACAGATATTAGATAGGGTAAAAAAAGAATAATAGATAGAATGGGATGGATAGATAGTAGATATTTGGGAAAGGGAAAAGATAGATAGATATAGATAGGTTTGATAGATAGAAAAGATAGATAATAGATGATAGAAAAGATAAAATGAATAGATAGATATGGGAAAAGGATAAAATAGATAGATAGGGGATGGATTTGGTAAAAAAATATGGAAAAAGGTAGATAGAAAAGATAGATAGATAATAATAAATAATAGATAAATTATAAAAGAAATAAAGATAGATAGATAGATTTGATATGGAAAAGATAGATAGAAGATAGATAGATATTTAAAATAGGGTAATAGAAAGATGGATTTAAAAGGGTAAAATATGGATAGAAAAAGAAAAGATATGAGAATTTTGGGTTTTTGATAGATTATATAAATAGAAAAGATTTGATTTTAAAAGAGATAGAAAAAGACATAGATTTGGGGGATAGATAGATAGATAAAATAGATAAAGATAGATAGAAGATAGATAAAAATAAAGAGAGAAGATAGATAGATAGAAGGGTAGATAGATAAAATAGATAGGGTAAAAATAGATAGAAAAGGGTAAAAAAAATAAGAGGGTAGATAAAATAGATAAAATAATATTAAAATAGGATAGAAAAATAGATAAAATAGATAGATAGATAGAAAGATTAAGAAAAAATATGGGAAGATAAAATAGAAAAATAGATAGAAAATAGAATAAGATAATAATAGGGAAAAAGGATAGATAGATTTTTGGGGTAAAAATTAAAACATAGAAAGAAAGGGGGATAGAATAATAATAAGAATTTGAAAGATTGGGATAGATAGAAAAATTTAGAATAGATAGAATTTGGGAAAAATAATATGGGAAAAGATAGAAATAATAAAATAATAGATAGATATAGATAGATAAAATAGAAATGGGAAAAAGAAAAAACAAAACATAGATAAATATGGATAGAAATATAGGGTATGAGAAAAGGGGTAAAGGGGATAGAATTTTTTGGAATATTGGGGGACAGTTTAAAGACACTGTCCGAAAATTGGTGGCGCTGCAGCAGCATTTAGGGTTGGGATCAAATCATGCAAAAATGGGGCCAGAAAGTCCGAAACCCTCCAAAAAGCCGGCGTCGGGCATACAATTTCATAGTAAAAATTAATGCGGCTAAAAAAGGGGCATTGCCCCAAATCCCCGGGACATAGCCTTTCATGTAAGGGGCCCCCTATTGGGCGCAATTTTGCGAAAGGGCCCATAACATATCATTCCATTTATGTTTAAATTCCCCCCCAAAGGGCGCAATTTTTGTTATGGAGGCCAAAACACTTTAATTTTTTAGGGCCCATTTCAATGTGTCCCATAATAAGGGGCCCCTTTTGGTGTACGACAAAAAATTCTTGGGCAACCAAAAAAATGGCGTCAAAAGGGGGGTTTTTTTCGGGAAAATAGACCAAAAATCGGGTGGGTTTTCGTAAGTGTAACATTTTTCCCCGCCGGGGCCACCCACAGGGGGAAATGAGGGGGTTGCAGAGGTTTTTCCCTTTATATCAATGGTTGTCTGTGTGATGCAGGACAGGACGGGTTCTCCAGAGCAAAAAGACACTCTGCTAATTCCCCGCTCCCCTTTTGGCCCAAAAAGGGAGGGTCTTGGGCGGGGAAAACCCTCTCTATGATCAGATTATATGAACCAGGGTTTTCTGATCTGCAGAACTTTCAGAGCAGTAATAAAGGGTTAATGGCTGTGTCAGGCCTGCACCTCTGTGGGGTTGGCAGTGACTTTTTGCATTTTTACCCCAAAAGGAAAAGCGGATAAGGGCGTCACATAAAGGAGCTTTGTCCTGGGGGACACCAAAACAGGGTGGAAATTTTTTTCCCGGGGGAATGGCAGTGCCCCGCCCAAAACCCCGGCAACCCGGGGAAAAAAAAAACGCTTTGTTTGCAGGTCATTAAAATATAAACAAAGAAACTGTGAAGAAAAACCCTTTTAGAGAACAGCGACTTTTTCAAACCCCGGGCCCCCAGCAACGGTTTACCTGTTTCCCCCCCGCTCCCCGACAAAGGGTCTGCTTTAAATAAATTCCCATCCGTGTTTTTCCCCGTGACAAAAAATCCTGGAGTCCCCCTTTTTCCTATAAACTCTGGGGTTTTTGTCTGTTCCTCTGTTATTTCCCCCTGGGGAAATGTAAAAAACTGAATCTGTCAACTGGGTGTTACCGTTTTGGGGTTTGTCCCTGTCCAGTCTGGCATTGTCCAATCAGTGCTGGGACACCCCCCCCCCCCCCTCCAATTGGTCACACCCATGTGACTAATTCAGTAGTAAATTTTCTACAGGAAAAAACAGAGGGAATAGCACAAGTTATAGGGGGAAGAAGGGCTGCGGAGGAAAAAAAAGGGGGAACAAACCCAATTTAAAAAGGGAAAAAGGGCTGCAGGAGGAATAACAAGGAACAGCCCCAGAGTTAAAGGGGAAGGGGCTTGCAGGAGGAGGAACAGAGGAACAGCACAGATTTATAAAAGGGGAAGAGGCCTCTGGGGAATAACAGAGGAAAAAGCACAAGTTATTGGGGGAAAAGGCTCCAGGGGGAAAAACAAAGGAAAACCCGAAAATTTTTAAAGGGGAAGAGGTCCCCGAGGAAAAAACAGAGGAACAGCACAGAGTTTTTAGGAAAAGAGGCCCGCAGGGAGGAATAACAAGGAACAGCGCAAAAGTTTTTTAGGGGAAGAGGGCCCGGCCCGAAAGGGAAAAAACGAGGAACCCGCACAAGGGTTATAGGAAAGAGGCTGCAGGAGGGATAAAAAGAGGAACACACCCAAATTTTTAGGAGAAAAGGGGGTGCCCGGAGGAATAAAAAAGAGGAAAACAGCCCGAGTTAAAGGAGAAGGAAGGGTGCCCGGGGGAAAAAACAGAAAGGGAAAAGCACAGAGTTATAGGAGAAAAAGGCTGCAGGAGGGAAAAGGAAAAGAAGGGAAAACCCCAGATTTATGGGAAAAGGCTGCAGGAGGGAAAAACAGAAGGGAAAAGCACAGAAGTTTTAGGGGAAAGGCTGCAGGAGGAATAACAAGGAAACAGCACAGAGTTTATAGGAGAAAGGGTGTAGGAAAAGGGAATTTAACAGAAAGGGAAAAGCAAAAGATTTTTAGGAGAAGAAGGCCGAGGAGGGGGAATTAAAAAGGAACAGCAAAAAGAGTTTTTAGGAGAAGAGGCTGCCCCCGGGGGAATAACAGGGGAACCCGCACAGAGTTAAAAAGGGAGGGGAAAAAGGGGTGGGAGGAGGAAAAACAGAAGGAAAAAGCAAAAGAGTTATAAGGGGAAAAAGGGGTGGGAGGATTGTAGGAGGAATAACAGAGGGAAAATAAAAGAGTTAAAAAAGGGAGAAGAAAGGGTCAGGAAATAACCCGAGGAACAGCACAGAGTTTTAGGAGGAAAAAGGCTGCAGGAGGAAAAAACAAGGAACAGCACAGAGTTAAAAGGAGAAGAAACCCCAGGAGGAATAACAGAGGGAAAAGCACAGAGTTTTTAGGGGGAAAAAGGCTGCCGGATTGTAAAGGGGGAATAACAAGGGAAAAGGGACAGAGTTATAGGAGAAGAGGCTGCAGAGGGAATAACAGAAAGGGGAAGGCCCCAAAAGTTTTTAGGAGAAGAGGGCTGCAGGAGGAAAAAACAAGGGGGGAAAAAGCACAGAGTTATAGGAGAAGAGGCTGGGGGAGGGGGAATAACAGAGGGAAACAACACAGAGTTTTTAAAGAGAAGAAGGGCCCGCAGGAAAGGAAAAACAGAGGAACAGCACAGAGTTATAGGAGAAGAGGCTGCCGGGGGGAAAAACACAAAGGGAAAAGCACAGAGTTAAAAGGAGAAAGGCTGGGGAGGGGGGGAAAAACAAGGAACAGCCAGAGTTATAGGAGAAAGGGGCAGGGGGAAAAAAAACAAAAGGAACAGCACAGAGTTATTTGGAAAGATGCTGCAGGGGGGAAATAACAGAGAGAACCCGCACAGAAATTATAAAGGAAAAAGAGGGGGGCAGGGGGGAAAAACCCGAGGGAACAAACACAGAGTTTTTAGGAGAAGGGGGCTGCAGGGGGAATAACATAGGAAAAAGCACAGGTTAAAAGGAGAAGGGGCTGCAGGAGGGAAAAAAACCCAAAGGGAAAAGCACAGAGTTAAGGAGAAAAGGGCTGCAGGGGGAAAAAACAGAGGAACCCCACAAGTTATAAAGGGGAAGGGCTTTTTCAAAGGGGGAATAAAAAGAGGAAACAGCACAAGTTATAGGAGGAAGGGCTTTCAAGGGGGAAAAAACAAAGGAAAAAGCGCAGAGTTTTTTAGGGAAGAGACTGCAGGAGGGAAAACAGAGGAAACAGCACAAAAGTTATTTTGGGGAAGACGAGGAGGAAAAACCAGAAGGGAAAAAGGCCCCAGAAATTTTTAGGGGAAGAGGCTGCAGGGGGCAGTAACAGGGGAACAGCAAACCCAAATTTTAGGGAAAGAGGGGTGCAGGAGGAATAAAAAGGGAAAAGCCCCAAAAGTTAAAGGGAAAAAAAGGCTGCAGGAAAGGAAAAAACAGAAGGGAAAACAACAAGAATTTTTAAAAGGAGAAGAGGCTGCAGGAGGGAAAACAGAGGAAAACACAGGAAATTTTTGGAGAAGAGGGGTGCGGAGGAAAACAAGGAACCACAGAGTTATAGGGGGAAGAGGCTGCAGGAAGGGAAAAACAGAGGAACAACAAAAAGATTTAAAGAGAAAGGCGGGAGAAAGGAAATAAAGAGGAACACAAAAGAGTTATTAAAGGGGAAGAGGCGGGGGGAGGAAAACACAGGAAAACCCCAACAGAAATTAAAGGAAAAGAGGCCCGCAGGGGGGAAAAAAACAGAGGGAAAAGCACAGAGTTTTTAGGAAAAAAGGCTGCAGGGGAAAAACAGAGGAACAGCACAGAAATATATAGAGAAGAGGCTTCAGGGGGAATAACAGGGGGAACAGCACAGAGTTTTAGGAGAAAAAGCTGCAGGAAGTTAACAGAGGAACAGCACCAAAAAGTTATAGGAGAAATAGGCCGCGGGGGAAAAACAAGGGGGAAAAGACGGAAGTTTTAGGAGAAAAAGGCGGGAGGGAATAAAAAAAGGAACAGCGCAGAGTTTAAAGGAGAAGGGGCTGCAAGGGGAAAAAACAGAGGGAAAAGGGAAAAGAGTTATAGGGGGAAAGGCCCGCAAAGGGGGGAAAAAAGGAAAAGCCAGATTATAAAGAAGAAGGGCCCCCGGAGGGAAAAACAAGGAACAAGCGCAGATTTTTAGGGAAGGGGCTGCAGGAGGAATAACCGGGGGGAACAGCACAGAGTTTTTAGGAGAAAAGGGTGCCGGAGTTTAATTTAAAAGAGGAAAAAGACAGATTAAAAGGGGAAAGGGGGCTTCAGGAGGAAAAACAAGGAACAGCCCCGAGTTATAAAGGGGAAAAGGGGGGTTTCAGGAGGGAAAAAACAAAAGGAACAGCACAGATTTATGGAGAAAAGGCTCAAGGGGGAAATAACAGAAAGGGAAAAGCACAGATTATAGGAGAAAAGGCTGCAGGAAAAGGGAATAACGAAGGGAAAAGCACAGAGTTTTAGGGAGAAGAGGCTGCAAGGGGCATAACAAGGGAAAAAAGCCCAGAGTTTTTAGGAGAAAGGGCTCAAGGAAAGGGAAAAAAAGGGGGAACAGGGGCAAGTTATAAAAAAAGGGTGCAGGAGGAATAACCCCGGAAAAAAGCACAGAGTTTTAGGAGAAGAGGTGGCCCGGAGGAAAAAACAGAGGAAAGCAAAAGAGTTATGGGGGAAGAGGCTGCAGGAGGAATAAAAAGAGGAACAAACACAAAGGGGTTAAAGGAGAAGAGGCTGGGAGGAGGAATAAAAAGAAGGGAACATCAACAAGTTATAGGAAAAAAAGGGTGCAGGAGGAATAACAGAGGAACAAGCAAAGATTTTAGGAGAAGAAGGGTGCAGGAGGGGAAAAACAGAGGGAAAGCACAGAGGTTATAGGAGAAGAGGCGCAAAGGGGGAGAAATAAAAAGAGGAACTGCACAGAGTTAAAGGGAAAGAGGCTGCAGGCAGGAATAACAAAGGAACAGCACAGAGTTATAGGAGAAAAAGGTGCAGGAGGAAAAAACAGAGGAAAAACACAGAGTTTATAGGGGAAGAGGGTGCAGGAAAGGGAAAAACAGAGGAACAAAAACAGAGTTATAAGAAGAGGGTGCAAAGGGGAAATATCAGGGGGAACAACACAGAGTTTTAAAAAGAAAAAAGGCTGAGAGGGAAAAACAGAGGAACAGCACAGAGTTTAAAGGGGAAAAAGGGGCAGGAAGGAAAAAACAAAAGGGAAAAGCAAAAGAGTTTATAGGGGAAGAGGGCTTTTTGGGGAAAAAAACAGAGGAAACAGCAAAAGAGTTATAGGGGAAGAGGGCTGCAGGGGGAATAAAAGAGGAACAGCACAAGTTATAGGAGAAGGGGCTGCGGAGGAAATAACAGAAAGGGAAAAGCCAGAGTTATAGGAAAAGAGGTCAGGAGGAATAACAAGGGGGAAAAAACACAGAGTTTAGGGGAAAGGCTGCGGGGGAATAAAAAAAGGGAACAGCCCCAGGGGTTTTTAGGAGAAGGGGCTGCAGGGGAAAAACAGAGGAAAGCGCAGAAATTTTAGGAGAAGAGACTTCAGGGGGGATTTAAAAAGGGAAAAGCCAGAGTTATAGGAGAAAAAGGCTGCAGGGAAAGGGAAAAACAGAGGGAAAAGCACAGGAGTTATAGGAGAAAAGGCCCGCCCGGACATTTAAAAGAGGAACCCGCACAGAGGGTTTTTTAAAGGGGAAAAAGGCTGGGAGGAAGGAAAAAACAGAGGAACACGGGAAGTTATAGGGAAAAAAGGAGGGTGCAGGAGGGAAAACAGAGGGAAAAGCACAAGTTTTTTAGGAAAAAGAGGGTGCAGGAGGAAAAACAGGGAACAGCAACAAGTTTTTTTAGGGGAAGGGGGCTGCAGGAAAGGGAAAAACAGAGGAACAGCACTGAGTTAAAAGGGGAAACACTGCAGGGAGGAATAACAAAAGGAACAGCACCCGGTTATAGGAGAAGAGGCTTCAAAGGGGGAAAAACAGAGGAACACGCAGAGTTTTTAAAGGGGAAAAGAGCTGGGAGGAGGGAAAAAACAGAGGAACACACAAAAAGTTTAAAAAAAGAGGCTGCAAATGGAAGAACCCGAGGAAAAAGCACAGAAAATTTATAGGAAAAGAGGCCCGAGGGGGGAAGGGAAAAAGAGAACAGCCCAGGGAATTTTGAGGAAAGGGGGGGCAGGGGGAAATAAACCAAAAAAAACAGCCAAAAAGTTTAAGGAAAAGGCTTTCAGGAAAAGGGAAAAACAGAAAAAAGCAAAAAGAGTTTTTAGGAGAAAGGGGTCAAAAGATTTACTCCCTTTGGGAAAAAAGGGATTTTAAAAAAGCAGATATGTCAGGAGATGCACAGATCCCCTTTTTAAGGGCCGGGCCCGTAGTTTTTAGGGGCAGAGGCGTAAAATTGAATTTTCATGGGCCCCCCAAATGCAAAAAATTGAAACGGGCCCCCCAGCCCACCATGTGCCCACTGGTATCTTTTTTATGTGGCAGAAAGGGGTTTTGGGCCCCCCCCAGGGTGCGGGGCCCGGGAGCGACGCTACCCTCTTTTTCCCCCCTTAACTAAAGCCCCTGCTTTGGGGGGAAATTGGGGGTTGATTTTGTTTCCAAAAACCCAAAAACTACTCTATAAAGGTGGAACCTTGCTTTTTTTTTTTCCGAAAATTCTTAAAACATTTTTGGAAAATGTTTCCATTGTGCAACACTCCGAATAAACCAAATATTATACCCAGGGGTCTGAATATTAGAACTTACCTATTAACTACAGCAGTGGTCTGCAAACTGTGGCTCTCCAACTGTTGGGAAACTACAACTCCCATTATGTCCAATGATATAGATTATATAAATGCATGATGGGAGTTGTAGTTCCCCAACAGAGGGAGAGCCGCAGTTTGCAGACCACTGAAGTAGAGCGCGGAACGGCTACAAAGAACGTCTCTCGCTCTGGAGGACCAAGCCTGTCCATGACATCCATCGGTTTCAATAGCTACCATGTAATACTCCATCTGTCCTGTGGTGGCGCTGGAGGGAAACAAAACTTGATGCTGTTTTTCCTGCCATAAATTACAGCTAGGTTGGAGGGGTTTGGGTATTCCCATCTTGTACAGTGATTTCAATTCTTTATGATGGGTGGGGGTCTGATCTCATTATTAGAATAAAAGGGGCCTCAGCCCTGGTGCAGCATTGTGTCCCCTTCACTGTTTTTGACCTATGCAGGTGGATAAGGTTATATGCATTTCCCACTGGGAGCGCTGCTCTGCAGGTAAAGACAAGTTAATGCAGCTTTTCACCAGCCTTGTGTCCCCTTTATTCTCGAAGTCTCAGCCCTCTGCCAGTCATAAAGTGATGGCCTATACTAGTGATAGGAACTCACATATGAGATAGGAGTACCCCTTAAAGAAAAGTCCCATAAGCGCGGTGTGAAGCGCCGCACCCGCAGAGATCTCGCCAGCGGCGCACAAGGGGCGAAAACCGATCCTTCTCTTTTCAATGGGAGGAGGATCATGTGTATCAGACGGAGATCTTCTGTCATGTTGGAGAGTCTCCTTGAGTGGTAACTAGCCCTGACTGCCATCGATACCGAGACTCATCCCCCCTTCAGTCCGTCCCTCCTGATCCTAATATATCAGACTGGGACATTTTTGGCCAATTTTTACAAACATTTGATTTGGGCCAACGCAAATCAAACTGCTTAGACTCAGGCATTTAAATTTCCCCTAATCCTACCAAATCCCTAAACCCCTTTAAACCAAACCCTAATAAATGAAAAAAACCCTAAAACCCCAGCCTTTAACCCACCATAACCCCTAAAAAGCCCCCCCAAAAAATTTTTTTTTTGGGGAAAAAAATATCACCCAACCCTTAACCTATTCCTAAAAACCGGTTTTATAAAACCCCAAAAAAAAACCTACCCATTTACCCTAAACCCCAAACCCCTTTAACCTAGCCCTAATACTGAACAAAACACTAAACCTAGCCTTTATTCTGACCCTAACCCTTAACCTATCCGTAATTCTGACTATCACCCTAACCCTTAACCTATCCCTAATCCTGTTCATAACCCAAAACCTAGCCCTACTATTTACCATAACCCTTATCCTTAACCTAACCCTAATCCTGTTCATAATCTTAAACCTAGCCCTACTACTTACCATAACCCTAACCCTTAACTTATCCCTAATCCTGTTCATAACCCAAAACCTAGACCTACTATTTACCATAACCCTAACCCTTAACCTAGCCCTAATACTGAACAAAACACTAAACCTAGCCTGTATTCTGACCCTAACCCTTAACCTATCAGTAATCCTGTTCATAACCCAAAACCTAGCCCTACTATCTACCATAACCCTTATTCTTAACCTAGCCCTAATCCTGTTCATAACCTTAAACCTAGCCCTACTGCTTACAATAACCCTAACCCTTAACCTAACCCTAATCCTGTTCATAACCTTCAAACTAGCCCTATATCTTACAATAACCCTAACCCTTACCCTAACCCCTAAACCTGTTCATAATCTTAACCCTAGCCCTACTACTTACCATAACCCTTACCCTAGCCTTAATCCTGTTCATAACCCAAAACCTAGCCCTACTACTTACCATAACCCTAACCCCTAACCTAGCCCCAATCCTGACCATTTTTTTTGTTTTTTGACTGCTTTTAAATGGTTTAATTTACCTTTACCCTCCACTACTGATTCTGTGGGTTTCTTGTTCATTGCTCACTTCTGGTTCTGTGATGCTCTTGTTCATTGCTCACTTCTGGTTCTGTGGCGCTCTTGTTCCTTGCTCACTTCTGGTTCTGTGGCGCTCTTGTCATTGCTCACTTCTGGTTCTGGCCCGGGGCTCTTTTTCATTGAACACTTCTGGTTCTGCGGCGCTCTTGTTCCTTGATCACTTCTGGTTCTGCGGCGCTCTTGTTCATTGCTCACTTCTGGTTCTGTGGAGTTCTTGTTCATTGCTCACTTCTCGTTCTGTGGCGCTCTTGTTCATTGCTCACTTCTGGTTCTGCGGCGCTCTTGTTCATTCCTCACTTCTGGTTCTGTGGTGCTCATTTGATTGGTCACGTCTGGTTCTGCGGCGCGCTTGTTACTTGCTCACTTCTGGGTCTGTGGCGCTCTTGTTCCTTGCTCACTTCTGGTTCTGTGCTGCTCTTGTTCACCGCTCACTTCTGGTTCTGTGGCGCTCTTGTTCATTGTGCACTTCTGGTTCTGTGGTGCTCTTGTTCATTGCTCACTTCTGGTTCTGCGGCGCTCTTGTTCATTGCTCACTTCTGGTTCTGTGGTGCTCTTGTTCATTGCTCACTTCTGGTTCTGTGGCGCTCTTGTTCCTGCTCACTTCTGGTTCTGCGGCACTCTTGTTCCTTCTCACCTTCTGGTTCTGCGGCGCTCTTTTTCATTGCTCACTTCTGTTCTGCAGCGCTCTTGTTCTTTGCTCACTTCTGGTTCCCGCAGCGCTCTTGTTCATTGCTCACTTCTGGTTCTGCGGCGCTCTTGTTCAATGCTAACTTATGGTTCTGCGGCGCTCTTGTTCATTCCTACCTTCTGGTCTGTGGCGCTCTGTTCATTGCTCACTTCTGGTTCTGCGGCGCTCTTGTTACTTGCTCACTTCTGGTTCTGTGGTGCTCTTGTTCATTGCTCACTTCTGGTTCTGTGATGCTCTTGTTCCTTGCTCACTTCTGGTTCTGTGGAGCTCTTGTTCATTGCTCACTTCTGGTTCTGTGGCGCTCTTGTTCCTTGCTCACTTCTGGTTCTGCGGCGCTCTTGTTCATTGCTCACTTCTGGTTCTGCGGCGCTCTTGTTAATTGCTCACTTCTGGTTCTGCGGCGCTCTTGTTCATTGCTCACTTCTGGTTCTGCGGCGCTCTTGTTCATTGCTCACTTCTGGTTCTGCGGCGCTCTTGTTCATTGCTCACTTCTGGTTCTGTGGCGCTCTTGTTCCTTGCTCACTTCTGGTTCTGTGGCGCTCTTGTTCCTTGCTCACTTCTGGTTCTGTAGCGCGTTTGTTCATTGCTCACTTCTCGTTCTGCGGCGCTCTTGTTACTTGCTCACTTCTGGTTCTGTGGTGCTCTTGTTCATTGCTCACTTCTGGTTCTGCGGCGCTCTTTTTCCTTGCTCACTTCTGGTTCTGTGGTGCTCTTGTTCATTGCTCACTTCTGGTTCTGCGGCGCTCTTGTTCATTGCTCACTTCTGGTTCTGTGGTGCTCTTGTTCATTGCTCACTTCTGGTTCTGTGGCGCTCTTGTTCCTTGCTCACTTCTGGTTCTGCGGCACTCTTGTTCCTTGCTCACTTCTGGTTCTGCGGCGCTCTTGTTCATTGCTCACTTCTGGTTCTGCAGCGCTCTTGTTCTTTGCTCACTTCTGGTTCTGCAGCGCTCTTGTTCATTGCTCACTTCTCGTTCTGTGGCGCTCTTGTTCATTGCTCACTTCTGGTTCTGCGGCGCTCTTGTTCATTGCTCACTTCTGGTTCTGCGGCGCTCTTGTTCATTCCTCACTTCTGGTTCTGCGGCGCTCTTGTTACTTGCTCACTTCTGGTTCTGTGGTGCTCTTGTTCATTGCTCACTTCTGGTTCTGTGATGCTCTTGTTACTTGCTCACTTCTGGTTCTGTGGAGCTCTTGTTCATTGCTCACTTCTGGTTCTGTGGCGCTCTTGTTTATTGCTCACTTCTGGTTCTGCGGCGCTCTTGTTCATTGCTCACTTCTGTTTCTGCGGCGCTCTTGTTCATTGCTCACTTCTGGTTCTGCGGCGCTCTTGTTCATTGCTCACTTCTGGTTCTGCGGCGCTCTTGTTACTTGCTCACTTCTGGTTCTGTGGCGCTCTTGTTCATTGCTCACTTCTGGTTCTGTGGCGCTCTTGTTCCTTGCTCACTTCTGGTTCTGTGGCGCTCTTGTTCCTTGCTCACTTCTGGTTCTGTAGCGCGATTGTTCCTTGCTCACTTCTCGTTCTGCGGCGCTCTTGTTACTTGCTCACATCTGGTTCTGTGGTGCTCTTGTTCATTGCTCACTTCTGGTTCTGTGGTGCTCTTGTTCCTTGCTCACTTCTGGTTCTGCGGCGCTCTTGTTCATTGCTCACTTCTGGTTCTGCGGCGCTCTTGTTACTTGCTCACTTCAGGTTCTGTGGCGCTCTTGTTCCTTGCTCACTTCTGGTTCTGTGGTGCTCTTGTTCATTGCTCACTTCTGGTTCTGTGGCGCTCTTGTTCCTTGCTCACTTCTGGTTCTGTGGCGCTCTTGTTCATTGCTCACTTCTGGTTCTGTGGCGCTCTTGTTCATTGCTCACTTCTGGTTCTGCAGCGCTCTTGTTCATTGCTCACTTCTGGTTCTGTGGCGCTCTTGTTCCTTGCTCACTTCTGGTTCTGTGGCGCTCTTGTTCCTTGCTCACTTCTGGTTCTGTGGCGCTCTTGTTCATTGCTCACTTCTGGTTCTGCGGCGCTCTTGTTACTTGCTCACTTCTGGTTCTGCGGCGCTCTTGTTGCTTGCTCACTTCTGGTTCTGTGGTGCTCTTGTTCATTGCTCACTTCTGGTTCTGTGGCGCTCTTGTTCCTTGCTCACTTCTGGTTCTGCGGCGCTCTTGTTCATTGCTCACTTCTGGTTCTGCGGCGCTCTTGTTACTTGCTCACTTCTGGTTCTGTGGCGCTCTTGTTACTTGCTCACTTCTGGTTCTTTGGTGCTCTTGTTCATTGCTCACTTCTGGTTCTGTGATGCTCTTGTTCACTGCTTACTTCTGGTTCTGGGGCACTCTTGTTCATTGCTCACTTCTGGTTCTGTGGCGCTCTTGTTCCTTGCTCACTTCTGGTTCTGTGGCGCTCTTGTTCATTGCTCACTTCTGGTTCTGTGGCGCTCTTGTTCCTTGCTCACTTCTGGTTCTGCGGCGCTCTTGTTGCTTGCTCAATTCTGTTTCTGTGGCGCTCTTGTTCCTGTCTCACTTCTGGTTCTGTGGCGCTCTTGTTCATTGCTCACTTCTGGTTCTGCGGCGCTCTTGTTACTTGCTCACTTCTGGTTCTGCGGCGCTCTTGTTCATTGCTCACTTCTGTTGCTGTGTCGCTCTTGTTCATTGCTCACTTCTGGTTCTGTGTCGCTCTTGTTCATTGCTCACTTCTGGTTCTGCGGCGCTCTTGTTCATTGCTCACTTCTGGTTCTGCGGCGCTCTTGTTCCTTGCTCACTTCTGGTTCTGCGGCGCTCTTGTTACTTGCTCACTTCTGGTTCTGTGGTGCTCTTGTTCCTTGCTCACTTCTGGTTCTGTGATGCTCTTGTTCCTTGCTCACTTCTGGTTCTGCGGCGCTCTTGTTCATTGCTCACTTCTGGTTCTGCGGCGCTCTTGTTCATTGCTCACTTCTGGTTCTGTAGCGCGTTTGTTCATTGCTCACTTCTAGTTCTGCGGCGCTCTTTTTCATTGCTCACTTCTGGTTCTGCGGCGCTCTTGTTCATTGCTCACTTCTGGTTCTGTGGTGCTCTTGTTCCTTGTTCACTTCTGGTTCTGTGGCGCTCTTGTTCCTTGTTCACTTCTGGTTCTGTGGCGCTCTTGTTCCTTGCTCACTTCTGGTTCTGTGGCGCTCTTGTTCCTTGCTCACTTCTGGTTCTGTGGCGCTCTTGTTCATTGCTCACTTCTGGTTCTGTGGTGCTCTTGTTCATTGCTCACTTCTGGTTCTGTGGTGCTCTTGTTCCTTGTTCACTTCTGGTTCTGTGGCGCTCTTGTTCCTTGCTCACTTCTGGTTCTGTGGCGCTCTTGTTCATTGCTCACTTCTGGTTCTGGGGCGCTCTTGTTACTTGCTCACTACTGGTTCTGGGGCGCGCTTTTTCATTGCTCACTTCTCATTCTGTGGCGCTCTTGTTCATTGCTTACTTCTGGTTCTGTGGCGCTCTTGTTCATTGCTCACTTCTGGTTCTGTGGCGCTCTTGTTCATTGCTCACTTCTGGTTCTGTGGCGCTCTTGTTCATTGCTCACTTCTGGTTCTGTGGCGCTCTTGTTCATTGCTCACTTCTGGTTCTGTGGCGCTCTTGTTCCTTGCTCACTTCTGGTTCTGTAGCGCGTTTGTTCATTGCTCACTTCTGGTTCTGTGGCGCTCTTGTTCATTGCTCACTTCTGGTTCTGTGGCGCTCTTGTTCATTGCTCACTTCTGGTTCTGTGGCGCTCTTGTTCATTGCTCACTTCTGGTTCTGTGGCGCTCTTGTTCATTGCTCACTTCTGGTTCTGTGATGCTCTTGTTCCTTGCTCACTTCTGGTTCTGCGGCGCTCTTGTTCATTGCTCACTTCTGGTTCTGTGGCGCTCTTTTTCATTGCTCACTTCTGGTTCTGTGGCGCTCTTGTTCCTTGCTCACTTCTGGTTCTGGGGCGCTCTTGTTCCTTGCTCACTTCTGGTTCTGCGGCGCTCTTGTTACTTGCTCACTTCTAGTTCTGCGGCGCTCTTTTTCATTGCCACTTCTGGTTCTGCGGCTCTCTTGTTCATTGCTCACTTCTGGTTCTGTGGTGCTCTTGTTCATTGCTCACTTCTGGTTCTGTGGCGCTCTTGTTCATTGCTCACTTCTGGTTCTGTGGTGCTCTTGTTCATTGCTCACTTCTGGTTCTGTGGCGCTCTTGTTCATTGCTCACTTCTGGTTCTGTGGCGCTCTTGTTCATTGCTCACTTCTGGTTCTGCGGCGCTCTTGTTCATTGCTCACTTCTGGTTCTGTGGCGCTCTTGTTCATTGCTCACTTCTGGTTCTGTGGTGCTCTTGTTCCTTGCTCACTTCTGGTTCTGTGGCGCTCTTGTTCCTTGCTCACTTCTGGTTCTGTGGCGCTCTTGTTCATTGCTCACTTCTGGTTCTGGGGCGCTCTTGTTCATTGCTCACTTCTGGTTCTGGGGCGCTCTTGTTCCTTGCTCACTTCTGGTTCTGTGTTGCTCTTGTTACTTGCTCACTTCTGGTTCTGTGGCGCTCTTGTTCATTGCTCACTTCTGGTTCTGTGGCGCTCTTGTTCATTGCTCACTTCTGGTTCTGTGGCGCTCTTGTTCCTTGCTCACTTCTGGTTCTGTGGCGCTCTTGTTCATTGCTCACTTCTGGTTCTGTGGTGCTCTTGTTCCTTGCTCACTTCTGGTTCTGTGGCGCTCTTGTTACTTGCTCACTTCTGGTTCTGTGGTGCTCTTGTTCCTTGCTCACTTCTGGTTCTGTGGCGCTCTTGTTACTTGCTCACTTCTGGTTCTGTGGTGCTCTTGTTCCTTGCTCACTTCTGGTTCTGTGGCGCTCTTGTCCTTGCTCACTTCTGTGTTTCTGTGTGCTCTCTTGTTTCTTCTTGCTCACTTCTGGTTCTGTGGCGCTCTTGTTCATTGCTCACTTTCTGGTTCTGTGGCGCTCTGTTCCTTGCTCACTTCTGTTTCTGTGGTGCTCTTGTTCATTGCTCACTTCTGGTTCTGTGCGCTCTTGTTCCTTGCTCACTTCTGGTTCTGTGGCGCTCTTGTTCATTGCTCACTTCTGGTTCTGCGGCGCTCTTGTTCATTGCTCACTTCTGGTTCTGTGGCGCTCTTGTTCATTGCTCACTTCTGGTTCTGTGGTGCTCTTGTTCCTTGCTCACTTCTGGTTCTGTGGCGCTCTTGTTCCTTGCTCACTTCTGGTTCTGTGGCGCTCTTGTTCATTGCTCACTTCTGGTTCTGGGGCGCTCTTGTTCATTGCTCACTTCTGGTTCTGGGGCGCTCTTGTTCCTTGCTCACTTCTGGTTCTGTGGTGCTCTTGTTACTTGCTCACTTCTGGTTCTGTGGCGCGTTTGTTCATTGCTCACTTCTGGTTCTGTGGCGCTCTTGTTCCTTGCTCACTTCTGGTTCTGTGGCGCTCTTGTTCCTTGCTCACTTCTGGTTCTGTGGCGCTCTTGTTACTTGCTCACTTCTGGTTCTGCGGCGCTCTTGTTACTTGCTCACTTCTGGTTCTGTGGCGCTCTTGTTCTGTGCTCAAGTCTGGTTCTGTGGCGCTCTTGTTCCTTGCTCACTTCTGGTTCTGTGTCGCTCTTGTTCATTGCTCACTTCTGGTTCTGTGGCGCTCTTGTTACTTGCTCACTTCTGGTTCTGTGGCACTCTTGTTCATTGCTCACTTCCGGTTCTGTGGCGCTCTTGTTCCTTGCTCACTTCTGGTTCTGTGGTGCTCTTGTTCCTTGCTCACTTCTGGTTCTGTGGCGCTCTTGTTCATTGCTCACTTCTGGTTCTGCGGCGCTCTTGTTCCTTGCTCACTTCTGGTTCTGTGGTGCTCTTGTTCATTGCTCACTTCTGGTTCTGTGGCGCTCTTGTTCATTGCTCCCTTCTGGGTCTGTGGCGCTCTTGTTCATTGCTCACTTCTGGTTCTGTGGCGCTCTTGTTCCTTGCTCACTTCTGGTTCTGTGGTGCTCTTGTTACTTGCTCACTTCTGGTTCTGTGGCGCTCTTGTTCATTGCTCACTTCTGGTTCTGTGGCGCTCTTGTTCATTGCTCACTTCTGGTTCTGAGGAGCTCTTGTTCATTGCTCACTTCTGGTTCTGTGGCGCTCTTGTTCATTGCTCACTTCTGGTTCTGTGGTGCTCTTGTTCCTTGCTCACTTCTGGTTCTGTGGCGCTCTTGTTCCTTGCTCACTTCTGGTTCTGTGGCGCTCTTGTTCCTTGCTCACTTCTGGTTCTGGGGCGCTCTTGTTCATTGCTCACTTCTGGTTCTGGGGCGCTCTTGCTCATTGCTCACTTCTGGTTCTGCGGAGCTCTTGTTCCTTGCTCACTACTGGTTCTGCGGCGCTCTTGTTACTTGCTCACGTCTGGGTCTGGGGCGCTCTTGGTCTGCTCACTTCTGGTTCTGTGGTGCTCTTGTTCCTTGCTCACTTCTGGTTCTGCGGTGCTCTTGTTCCTTGCTCACTACTGGTTCTGCGGAGCTCTTGTTCCTTGCTCACTTCTGGTTCTGTGGGTGTCTTGTTCATTGCTCACTTCTGGTTCTGCGGCGCTCTTGTTCCTTGCTCACTTCGGGTTCTGTGGAGCTGTTGTTCATTGCTCACTTCTGGTTCTGTGGAGCTCTTGTTCCTTGCTCACTTCTGGTTCTGTGGCGCTCTTGTTCATTGCTCACTTCTGGTTCTGCGGCGCTCTTGTTACTTGCTCACTTCTGGTTCTGTGATGCTCTTGTTCATTGCTCACTTCTGGTTCTGGGGCGCTCTTGTTCCTTGCTCACTTCTGGTTCTGCAGCGCTCTTGTTCCTTGCTCACTTCTGGTTCTGCAGCGCGCTTGTTCATTGCTCACTTCTGGTTCTGTGGCGCTCTTGTTCATTGCTCACTTCTGGTTCTGCGGCGCTCTTGTTCCTTGCTCACTTCTGGTTCTGCGGCGCTCTTGTTCATTGCTCACTTCTGGTTCTGTGGCGCTCTTGTTCATTGCTCACTTCTGGTTCTGTGGCGCTCTTGTTCATTGCTCACTTCTGGTTCTGCGGCGCTCTTGTTCATTGCTCACTTCTGGTTCTGCCGCGCTCTTGTTCATTGCTCACTTCTGGTTCTGTGGCGCTCTTGTTCATTGCTCACTTCTGGTTCTGTGGCGCTCTTGTTCCTTGCTCACTTCTGGTTCTGTGGCGCTCTTGTTCATTGCTCACTTCTGGTTCTGTGATGCTCTTTTTCCTTGCTCACTTCTGGTTCTGCAGCGCTCTTCTTCATTGCTCACTTCTGGTTCTGTGGCGCTCTTGTTCATTGCTCACTTCTGGTTCTGTGATGCTCTTTTTCCTTGCTCACTTCTGGTTCTGCGGCGCTCTTGTTCATTGCTCACTTCTGGTTCTGTGGCGCTCTTGTTCATTGCTCACTTCTGGTTCTGCGGCGCTCTTGTTCCTTGCTCACTTCTGGTTGCCATGAATTCAGGTCCAACATCACATAGGCAACCGTAATGTGGGGTCGGGCTAGAAGTGATGTCAGATGGAAGTTACATCGGTGCGACAGCGCTATGGGACCATAAAAGTAAGTTAACTCATTCAAAAGCAGTAAAAAATTAGTCATCCCAAATAAGTGCTAAGGTTAAGATCAGTTTTTTTGCCAAATTTTGCCAAAAATTGATCCAGGTTGACCCAAAATGCTTAGATTTGGGTCAAATTTGACTTTGATCCAAAACTGAAGCGCAATGCTAAGGGTCCGGATAGCTTGTCAGGAGAGCTCCACCTTAGTGCACCCTAATGAGCATTGTAAATAGTATCCATGGTCTGGCTGCTCCACCAGGTCACACCCTAATACTGGTGGAGCAGAATTCATCTCCTCAGACAGGCACAGCTTGTATATACAACATTTATTCTGCATTTAATCAGCAGTGTTGTGTACACCACAGAACCTGTTTATTTTCTGGGCGGTAATATTGGCAGCTATTACACGGGACATAGCGCATCAGGTACAGAGGAACGATTAAAGAACCGACGGTCACATGTCATTCCCTTGGGTGCTGACAGTACAGCGTTAACCTATGATACTTCATCAATCTTAGCAGACACCTGGAACCGCAGCTAAAAGTCTATGTCCACCTTTTAACAACATTTTGGGGTTTATTTTCTAAATTGTTCCAAAATTCTTCATGGGTTATATTTCTAATATATTTGTATGAAGAAAAGGGACGGAGAAGTTAGAGCTCTACTGATATAGACATAAAATAAAAGCTAAATCTGCTAATCCTCTTCATAGAGATATGGGTACATGTTAAAATTCTGTCTGCAGTCACCATTAGGGGGAGTCTATGGACATTTTGCATACTAGTTTTACATTGAATGCAATAATAGCACAGTATGCAGTAAGCTCCCTCTAGTGGTGGCTGTAGGCCGCCAGAATTTTAACATGTACTCATTAAGGAAAATATTGGAAAATTGAAACTAGAAAATGCTCACGACTCTCCGTTCAGTTCTATGGGAGTTCTGACTACGGCTGAACATTCTGCTCCCCTGTACTGGGAACTGCCATAGAGCAGAATGGAGAACACAGCGCTCCCCTGTACCAGGAACTCCCATAGAGCAGAATGGAGAACACAGCGCTCCCCTGTACTGGGAACTCCTATAGAACAGAATGGAGAACACAGTGCTCCCCTGTACTGGGAAACTCCCATAGAACAGAATGGAGAACACAGCACTCCCCTGTACTGGGAACTCCCATAGAGCAGAATGAATAACACAGCGCTCCCCTGTACTGGGAACTCCCATAGAATAGAATGGAGAACACAGTGCTCCCCTGTACTGGGAACTCCCATAGAACAGAATGGAGAACACAGCGCCCCCTGTACTGGGAACTGTCACAGAACAGAATGGAGAACACAGCACTTCCCAGTACAGGGAACTCCCATAGAACAGAATGGAGAACACAGCGCCCCCTGTACTGGGAACTCCCATAGAACAGAATGGAGAGCACAGTGCTCTGCTGTACTGGGAACTCCCATAGAACGGAATGGAGAACACGCTGCTCCCCTGTATTGGAAACTCCCATAGAACAGAATGGAGAACACAGCGCTCCCCTGTACTGGGAACTCATATAGAACAGAATGGAGGACACAGCGCTCCCCTGTACTGGGAACTCCCATAGAACAGAATGGAGAATACAGTGCTCCCCTGTACTGGAAACTCCCATAGAATAGAATGGAGAACACAGCACTCCCCTGTACTGGGAACTCCCATCGAACAGAATGGAGAATACAGTGCTCCCCTGTACTGGGAACTGCCATAGAACATAATGGAGAACACAGCGCTCCCCTGTACTGGGAACTCCCATAGATCAGAACGCCGGTGGCGTTCCATATACCTGACGACCATACGTGGTTTTGCCTGTGTTTCTAGTCCGCATTATAGGTCCCATACCTCCCGTACTTCTACTTGCCGACAATATAGGTTTCCTTACATTTACAATATACTACAATACTATCCATTTTTTCTATTTTACCATCTCATTGGTGACATGCATGACACGCTGACATTATAGCCGAAACGTCGCGTCAATATTGTCACATTACTGGATTTCAATATACAAGAAAGGAAAAACCTGCTGTGTTGTATGTTATACCTATTATCTCCTGTACTATAATGAATTCTCTATAAAGAGTCATTTACGCATCAATCTCAAGCGTGCTGTGAAATTTCTATGCTTTATGAAGACGGGACTGCAATATCCCTTTCAGACGCACGTTCACCTCCAGAGTGCTGGATATACTTCTCAAATTTTACAGTCTATGGTGGGAACGCCCCTTTATCAGTGCTGTTGCTGGTATGAAATACTTTTGCGTTGTATCTGGTCATTCCCAGCTATTGATGGATTCTTGGGTTTCCCATTGACCCTCGGTTCTGCATTGCCCCTGTTGCTACCGCTGCACCCTTCCTCAATATTATGGACAGAGCACCCTAAGTCCCTGTTGGGATAACACATTAATCTGATGCTGCAGTAGGTGTGCATGGTTCAGCCGTGATTAGCTGTAATTACTGACCCAGAATCAGAGCTGTAGTTACCTCTTAGTAATTCGGAGATGATAGTAGATAAGTCCAATAGATGTCCTCAACTCAGAGTGACACACCCAAGGTGGCCATACACCTTCAATGACAGTCCGTCGAATCAGGGGCGTAGCTATAAGGGGTGCAGAGGTACCGGGCCCTGGAGCTTGTGGGGACCCAAAGGCCAAGAGTACCAGTATTATACATGGCACATGGTTGATGTGGGCCCTCTCATAGATTTTGCATTGGGGCCCAGGAGCTTTAAGTTACGTCTCTGCACCGAATGATCGTTCCGCCAACAGCTAACTTTCCTGAGTCCCGCTCCGCCCCCATCTACATGCATGCACAGTTTGGAAGAGACTGCATGTGTTCACAAGGGGAGAGGTGAGTACGCTGCTTCCTCCTATGAGAACTAATGGCTGTGCCTCTTGAAATCCAGTGGCCTGATCCTTCTTTCCCTCCACTGTCTGGGGAGAGACAGGACACCCCATACACATTAGATGGTCAGCTGCTCCTGATCATTCTGATGGGTTCCACTCCTGCGAACATGGGAGTGTCAGCTACACGCGTGGGAAGTTTCATATTTTAAAATATGAAACCACCGTGGACCTCGGATACACGATTCTCTCATAAATCCTTATGAAATATCGGTGCCTTTGTGTCTGGCCTGGGACTTTGAACCTGGGGGTCGGAGAGCCCATGTGTTTTCAGCCGGAGTCAGGTGCTATTGAATTTAAATGAGAATTCTTTCATGTGCTGACCTCCTGCTGCAGTGGCTTCCTATGGAAGGGCATTTGCAATGCATCTGAGTGACTTGAGTTATGTGGGCTGCGGAGGATGGCTTGTCATTTTTGACTCAATTTTCCTCACACACACGTACACTATTCTGAAGTACTAATGTATGGCAGAACAGTGTGCAGTTACAGCTCTCTGGCAGGGTGTAATAGGGGCAGTGAGGTGGCGGGTCATGGACCTTCATTAAGCTCTTGGCTGCTATGACTGCTTTCTGATGAGGTGATCGAGGGATTATAGGGGTTACGCCTCTCTAGTATACCTGCTAAGATGTCGCGTCGAGTTAACTGCAGCATTTAAGTCGTTAAACAGCCAGGATCAGAGTTGGCTCTGCTTCCGGTCACCGAAGACAGGTCCTGGATGCAACGAACAGCCGGCACCAAACGTGTGTGGAGCTGGCTCCATATACAATTGAACCCAGGGCCATCTTTTCCATTGGGCACACTAGGCAGTTGCCCGGGGGCCCCACAAGTATGTAGGCTCCAGGTGGTCTATGTATGTCCCAGGAATACAAAAAAACATAACCTGGATCCCTTGGTTGGTTTTGCTTATTTAACTGTGTGTTTTTTGGACATGAAAACCGTTAAAAACCATGGTGGAGAAGGGAGCCAAAGGCTCCCTGCCCTGCCAATTGGTCTTGTAGGCTGCAAGTGTCCAGACATACAGTAACTGGTGTGATAATATGGATGTGCTTGGGAGTGGCTAGAGGTATGGCCTAGTGTGATGTCTTGTATTTGGGCAGGGCCAACTCCAGTGCTATGCCCAGGGGCCCATAATTCTGTTAAGACGGCTCTGATTGATCCTCCTTACTAACTAGGTGGTCGCCTACCTCTGCCCGTCCCATTGTCCCGGCCTTGGTTCCTAATGTGTTCACTTTTTGTGTATGGGCGACTTTGGTGGATGATGATACCATCTATAGATAGCACACTGTGACAGTACACTCAGCAATGGGGTTGGGTTTTCAGAACTGTGCTCATCTTCATGCTCTTTACATCTGGTCTTGCTGTACTAGGATTTGTCTGCTCCAGGACCTGGATACCACCTAACATGACTAGTGGAGAAGAACATGGAGGTCCCAGAAGACAAAATAGTAGATCCGTCAAGTCAGACCTTTTTTTTACATAGTATGGTTGAAAAAAGACATACAAGTTCAACCAAAGGTGGGGAAAGATGTGGATGATGGGAGGGTGATAGACCATTTTTTAAGCTTAGTTTTACATATTGATGAAGATTTGGATCCTTTAAGGCAAGAACCGATCTGCTCTATGGAAGATTTCATTCCTGACCCCAGAGTTGCCATCAAACTGGATCCAGATATTTTGCACGGCTACATAAGTATTAATATTTATTTAGTAATAAGCAGTGACCTAAACCTTTCTTGGAACCCTCAACTGTTCCTGCTGTGACCAGCTCCTCAAGCAGCCATACCACAGATTCATAGTTCTCATGGTAAAGTAGAATATTCTCCTCTGGAGATTGAATCCTTTTTTCTCTAGACGGAGGGGGCACCCTTTATCTTTCGAGAGGGTTTTACATGAAATAACTTTTCCCCATACTTTTTGTCAGGGCCATTTGTATAGTTTTTGAAGCCCCTCTGTCTGTTTGTCATTAGAGAAGACAAGTATTTTCAATGTGCAGAAGAGGACCTCCAGAATCAAGATTTATGGATCCAATGGGAGAAATCCTAAAAACATCTCAGGAGCCTGTAGACCCCAACAATGGAGAAACATCATTCAGATGGTTACTACCGTGTATCATAACTCTGGCAACTATATCGTTGGAAGGGTCTCCAGCCATATCCATCATATGCAGAATGTAGGGAACCAACAGCTCTGTGGCCCCTCCAACTGTGTTTGGACCCTTGATGTTGGCAGTGTGTAGGCCCTATATGGTACTATTATTATTACGACTTTTGTAGAATGTTCTGCTTTCTTTAAAGTTTTGTCATGGGGTCACCATAGGCCTGGCAATAGGCTAAGTCTTAACCCTACCTTTGTCAGGGTTGTCAAGACCACCCTCCATCCTAGAACCTGAAATGGTGCTTATCTGCAGAATCATTTGATAATTTCATTTTTAAAAAAATCCAAAAATTAAAGAATTTTCCAAGACACCTAAACCCCCCCCCATTGTGTTAATATAGAAAACGAACCCATCCCTACCTCTCCCATCACCACCGTTCCAGAGCTCCAGTGCCAACTTCCCTACTACCTCCCACTGTGCTCAAATAGAAAATTCTCCCATACTTACCTCTCCCATCACCACCGTTCCAGAGCTCCAGTGCCAACTTCCCTACTATGTCCCACTGTGCTGAAATAGAAAATTCCCCCATACTTACCTCTCCCATCACCACCGTTCCAGAGCTCCAGTGCCAACTTCCCTACTACCTCCCACTGTGCTCGAATTGAAAATTCCCCCATACTTACCTCTCCCATCACCACCGTTCACGAGCTCCAGTGCCCCCCATCCCACAATGATGACATCACGTTCATAGATCGCATGATGCTACAGCCAATCACTGACCTCTGTGGTCACATGATGCAGATTGGATGCAGCATCATGTGATCCATGAAGTGACATCATCATTGGGGGAGGTGTGGGTGACTGGAGCTCGTGAACGGTGGTGATGGGAGAGGTAAGTATGGGGGAATTTTCAATTCGAGCACAGTGGGAGTTGGTAGGGAAATTTTGGAAAAATTTGGGATATTTGTTTGACATTGAGGACCGGGCTTATTCCAAGTAAGGGGTTAATCTAAAAACAATGGCAGTTCTAGGTTAGAAGGAGGAAGTGATAGTAAACGGTGGCATTTTTGTAGGGCAATTTCAGAGGATTATGGTGCGCTGCAATTTTTGGAGGTATTACTGTAAATATGAGGCGTAGTTAACCTATAATGCTCACAAGTTGAACCAGACAGTCAACATCAAGTGAAATAACAAGTTCTCTGCTATGTCAGCTTTCTTTACAATGGGTCAAATGACACAAGGGGCGTATAGGACAAATACTCACCTGCACCATACAGCTTAGAGTCATAACCCAGATAATATTTCAGTATGATTATCAGGAGTTCAGTTTCACTCAAGAAATTAGATTCCTGAAGATGTCTCAGAAGGAGGCCTCCTAATATTCTCAGTGCAATAGACTAAAGACAAGAACAGCTGGAGCGAAACGCGTTGTGTTCAGTTATGTCATACGTGTTACTGCTGGGTGTAAATCCTGTCTGTAGTTTACACAGGAAAATAAGAGTCTTGAAGATGTAGCAAAAGAAGTTCCTTTACTTCCATTAATATAACAGACTACTGAGAAGGAGAGCAGGAGCGAAACGCGTTATATTCAGATACATTATGTGTGTTACTGCTGGGTGTAAATCCTGTCTGTATTTTACGCAGAGAAATAAGGGTCTGGAAGATGTGTCGGAAAAAGTCCCTTTAATATTCTTCATATAATGGACCATTGAGAAGGAAATCTGGAGTGAACACATTGTATTCAGATATGTCATACTTGTTACTGCTGGTTTTAAATCTATTTTGCACAGAGAAGTAAGATTCTGGAGGATGTGTCAGAAGTAGTCCCTCTAATAGGAAAATAAAAGTCTTGAAGATGTAGGGAAAGTAGTTATTTTACTACCCTTAATATAATAGACTATTGAGAAGGGGAGCTGGAGTGAAACGCGTTGTATTTAGATACATCATGTGTGTTATTGCTGGGTGTGAATCTTGTCTGTATTTTACACAGGAAAATAAGATTCTTGAAGATGTAGCATAAGTAGTTCTTTTACTGCCCTAAATATAACAAACTATTGAGAAGGAGAGCTGGAGCGAAACGCGTTGTGTACATATATCTGTTACTGCTGGGTGTAAATTTTGTCTGTATTTTAAACAGGAAAATAATAGTCTTGAAGGTGTAGCATAAGTAGTTCCTTTAGTCCCATATTATAATAGACTATTGAGAAGGAGAGCTGGAGCGAAACGCGTTGTATTCAGATACATCATGTGTGTTACTACTGGGTGTTAATCCTGTCTGTATTTTACACAGAAAAATAAGTGTCTGGAAGATGTGTCAGAAGTAGTTCCTCTAACAGGAAAATAAGAGTCTTGAAGATGTGGCAAAAGTAGTTCCTTTACTACCCTTAATATAACAGACTATTGAGAAGGAGAGATGAAGTGAAACGCGTTGTATTTAGATACATCATGTGTGTTATTGCTGGGTGTAAATGTTGTCTGTATTTTACACAGGAAAATAAGAGTCTTGAAGTTGTAGCAAAAGTAGTTCCATTACTTCCCTTAATATAATAGATTATTGAGAAGGAGAGCTGGAGTGAAACGCGTTGTATTCAGATACATCATGTGTCACTCTTGGTTGTAAATCCTGTCTGGATTTTACACTACGTGTACACGGTCATTGTAAAATACCGTCAGATTCTGTTACAGAATCCGGCCAGTATTTTACATTTGTTTTTTCTTTTACTACGGTTTTTTTTCTTGCGCAGATCTTGCCGTCAGTTTTCGGATTTTGGCCGATCCATTAACATTGAACTCTACTATAATCTACCGTTTTCAAGTGAAGTACAACGGATTATAGGACGTGTTCTAAGTTTTTTGAACGGATTTCGGATTTGCAATCCGACCACAGAAAATCCGAGCTGTTTAGACTACAGCTCGGATTTTCTATTGAGGTTTATGTGGATAATTTACAGTCGGATTTTCTATTGAGGTCTATGGGGATGATTTACAGTCGGATTTTGTATTGAGGTCTATGGGGATGATTTACAGTCGGATTTTCTATTGAGGTCTATGGGGATGATTTACAGTCGGATTTTCTATTGAAGTCTATGGGGATGATTTACAGTCGGATTTTCTATTGAGGTCTATGGGGATGATTTACAGTCGGATTTTCTATTGAGGTCTATGGGGATGATTTACAGTCGGATTTTCTATTGGGGTCTATGGGGATGGTTTATAGTTGGATTTGTTTGAGGTCTATGGGGAAAGATTTACAGTCAGATTTTCTATTGAGGTCTATGGGGATGATTTACAGTCAGATTTTGTATTGAGGTCTATGGAGATGATTTACAGTTGGATTTTCTATTGGGGTCTATGGGGATGGTTTATAGTTGGATTTTGTATTGAGGTCTATGGGGATGATTTACAGTCAGATTTTCTATTGAGGTCTATGGGGATGATTTACAGTCAGATTTTGTATTGAGGTCTATGGGGATGATTTACAGTCAGATATTCTATTGAGGTATATTGGGATGGTTTACAGTTGGATTTTCTATTGAGGACTATGGGGATGGTTTACAGTCGGAGTTTGTATTGAGGTCTATGGGGAGGATTTACAGTCAGATTTTCTATTGTGGTCTATGGGGAGGGTTTACAGTTGGATTTTCTATTGAGGTCTATGGGGATGATTTACAGTCAGATTTTGTATTGAGGTCTATGAGGATGGTTTACAGTCGGAGTTTGTATTGAGGTCTATGGGGATGATTTACAGTTGGATTTTCTATTGAGGTCTATGAGGATGATTTACAGTGGATTTTTAATGAGGTCTATGGGGATGATTTACAGTCGGAGTTTTGTATTGAGGTCTATGGGGATGTTTTACAGTGGGAGTTTGTATTGAGGTCTATGGGGATGGTTTACAGTCGGTATTAATTGTTTGAAGTCTATGGGGATGATTTGCAGTCGGATTTTCTATTGAAGTCTATGGGGATGATTTACCCGTGGATTTTCTATTGATGTCTATGGGGTAAATTTACAGCAGATTTATGTATTGAGGTCTATAGATGAGTTTTACAGTCGAGTTTGTATTAGGACTATGGGGATGATTTACAGTTGGATTTTCTATTGAGGTCTATGAGGATGATTTACAGTTAGATTTTGTATTGAAGTCTATGGGGATGGTTTACAGTCGGAATTTCTATTGAGGTCTATGGGGATGATTTACAGTTAGATTTTCTATTGAGGTCTATGGGGATGATTAACAGTCGGATTTGTATTGAGTCTATGGGATGATTTACAGTTCGGATTTTCTATTGAAGCTATGGGGGTGATTACAGTCGATTTTCTATTGAAGTCTATGGGATGATTTACAGTCGGAAATTTTCTATTGATGGCTATGGGGAAAATTTTTACAGTCGGATTTTCTATTGAGGGTTTTAATGGGGATGGTTTACAGTTGGATTTTCTATTGATGTCTATGGGGATGGTTTACAGTCAGATTTTGTATTGAGGTCTATGGGGATGGCTTACAGTTAGATTTTCTATTGAGGTCTATGGGGATGATGCAAAAGTAGTCCCCTAACAACTCTTAAAATAATAAACCACAGAGTAGGAAAGCTGAAGCGAAACGCATTGGTTTTAATTTGTCCTGTATATTGCTGCAGGTGTAAATCTTGACATGAAGAAATAAGTTTTGTAGATGTCTAAAAAGTAGTCTCTTCAATACTCTTAAAGTAATAGACTATCGGGGTGGAAAGCTGGAGCCATTGGATTTTTTATCTTACCAACTGTAAATTTCTACATGATGTGAATCTTCATATAGAGAAATAAAATTTATGATAATATCTTAAAATATTCTCAAATGTAATCATGAGGAAGGAGCAAGGAAATTTGAGAGAGTGAAATGCGCTGTTTTCAGATATGTCATAAGTGTTTTTTCTGGATGTGAAGCCTGTCTGTATTCTAAATTAAGAAATAAGAGTCTTAAAGGGAATGTGTCATCAAAAGATGAGTCATTGTTTTAGTCCCTTTTTTTGTTAAACACATTTTTTAGGAATGTTTCGTTATGTATTTTTTTAATTTTCCTTATCACTTTCAATATTTTTTCAAAATTCTTAATTCTTGCAGTTTTCACTTTGGCCACTAGGCCTTGTTTGCACTGCTTTAACAGCAGTCAGAGAGATGCTTTACAGTAGCTTCATGCACATAGGAGACTTAAGACCGACTCAGTCCCATTGACTTCTATAGGAGAGTTTTCTAGTCATGTTCTGTGACCTGGGAAGAAGTCAGTGTGCAGGGAGGTGAAAGGGTGAACTGTAACTATCTCCTTTTGTGACTGCTGGATCCTGTGTTATCTATTCACCCTGGTGTCTCCTTTCAGTTTGACCCTCTTTGTGCTGATAATGAGCGGACTACTGAGAATCTTTCTCTACAGAACAGGAAGAGTCAGACTATTATTAAGCATAGTGGCCAAAGTGAAAACTGCAGGACTTAAGAATTATTTATAAATATTGAAAGTGATATGGAAAATTTAAAAAAAATATAACCAAAAATTCTTAAAACATGTGTTGAACATAAAAATGTGAGTTAAACAATGAGTTATTTTTGATGACACATCCCCTTTAAAGATGTCTGAAAAGGAGTCCTTCAAATATCTTTAACTTAATAGACTATAGAGAGGAAAAGCTGGTGTGAAACGCGTTGTTTTTAATTTGCATGGTGGGAATCTTCCCATAAAGAAATAAGTGCCATAAAGATGCCTTGCAATATTTAGGTATACTTGAAAGCAACACTAGGAAAGCAGCGAGGAAATTAGAGGGAGCGAAACGCGTCGTTTAGGATGTAAGTGTTAATGCTGGGTATGAATCCTCTCTGTAATCTACTTCATGAAATAAAAATCTTATAGATGTTTTAAAAGTCCTTCTAATAACCCGAATACGATAGACTATCAATAAGAAAAGCTTTACCAAAGCACATTGAATTTGAATATGTCATAGGTGTTAGTGCTGTGTGTGCCTCCTGTCTACATAAGGATAAAGGAGTCTTAAAAGACGTCTCAAGAGTCATAAAAATGTATTAAAATATTGAGAGATTTTCAGATATTCTCCAGTGCAATCAAGTGGGAGGGGAAAGGAAATAAGAGGGAGTGAAACGCGTTGTATATGTATGATGCAAGCTAATGCTAAAGCCATCAGGTTGCGGATGCTTTGCTTTTGCCAAAATAACCTCTAATATGGCTGCTAGGTGTTGGCACCCTCACCAGCCTGTACAAATGCAAAATTCATGGCGACATAGCATGGTCTCCACCACACACTTCTCTGAAACAGGATTCCCCGGAGCCATCGCTGAGTCACTAAACCACAAGGTATCAGACGCAAGGTGGATTTTACCAAATGAGCCTAGGACTGAGAATTTCATAATGTGTTGAGTAAGGTGAGAAATGCTTAAAGGGGCAGTCACACGAAAATATTTATCCCCTATCAATAAAATAGGGGATAAATGAATGATCGCTGGGGGTCCGGCTGCTGGGACTTCCACCAATCACTGTAATGTCGTCCTGATTCCCCCTTATCGTCATCAAGGAGTGAGGAGGGGTCTTGATAGAGTGGTGGTCGCACATGGGCAGTGCCTCTCCAATAGACCAGCAGGATGCAATGCTCAGCTGTTTTGGGACGTCCCCCTAAGAATAAGTGGAATGGCACCGCCCACGCGGATCCACCGCTCCATTAAGACTCCTCCTCATTGCCTCATTGCCATAAGTAAGAATGGGGGTCTCAGGATTAGAACAAGGGACCCCCAGCAAACACATATGTACTACCTATCTTGCCGATGGGTGATAAATGCTTTCCATAGGACAACCCCTTTAAGGGAATCAGTCATCAGGACACTTTCCCTCCTAACAGTCCACTAAAATAATAGGGAGCCAGGAAATGTTAGCCCTAGCCCCAATTTTTAGGTACAAAGTTCTGTTTGGATTAATTTCACAATATATCTTTCAAGGCATTATGGGAAAGGAGCTGAGAAGCTCAAGCGCCCTCTATTGGATGTAACAATTCCTCAATTTGCTTTTGACCCACTGAGTCTTCAGAAAGCAAAAGGGATATTAGCCAAGCCAGTATCACTCATCTGCATACAGCAGCTGTTTCGGGGTTTTGCTCCTCATCAGTGCAGAGCAGAGCGACACTGGCTGGCAGGGTGGGAGGCAATGAGTGGCTCAGAAAGGGGAACATATCTTTGTAACAATTGGAGCTCAAAATTCAGTGTTTCCCACATATAGGTAAAACTTTTTTGACTACCTTTAGCCGCCTTTAGGGGAAGCTTAAGCACTTACTAAAGACTACGAAAGGGGTTGTTCTCTAAACACAAATTACATGACATTGGGGCTGGGGTTGGTAAAAAGAGATACACTAAATACAAAAAGAATGGATATGTAGCTGCAGTATTTCTCCCTTCGTGTGCTGTGAGAGGGGAGGAAGAGCTGCAGGAGGGAGATACCATATGTACCATGTGCTGACATACATAAAGAAGATATGTAGCAGCAGTATTTCTCCCTCAGTATGCAGTGAGAGGGGAGGAAGAGCTGCAGGAGGGAGATACCATATGTACCATGTGCTGACATACATAAAGAAGTTATGGAGCTGCAGTATTTCTCCCCCAGTGTGCTGTGAGAGGGGAGGAAGAGCTGTAGGTGTGATATATCCATGTACCATATGCTGACATAGATAAAGAAGTTATGTAGCTGCAGTATTTCTCCCTCAGTGTGCTGTGAGAGGAGAAGAGGAGCTGCAGGAGGGAGATACCATATGTACCATATGCTGACATACATAAAGAAGTTATGTAGCTGCAGTATTTCTCCCTCAGTGTGCTGTGAGAGGGGAGGAAGAGCTGCAGGAGGGAGATACCATATGTACCATGTGCTGACATACATAAAGAAGATATGTAGCAGCAGTATTTCTCCTCAGTATGCAGTGACAGGGGAGGAGGAGCTGCAGGAGCGAGATACTGTATGTACCATATGCTGACATACATAAAGAAGTTATGGAGCTACAGTATTTCTCCCTCAGTATGCAGTGAGAGGGGAGGAGGAGCTGCAGGAGCGAGAACTAGTAACCTATGCTGACATACATAAAGAAGTTATGTCGCTGCCTTATTTCTCCCTCAGTGTGGTGTGAGCGGGGAGGAAGAGCTGCAGGTGTGAGATATCCATGTACCATATGCTGACATACATAAAGAAGTTATGGAGCTGCAGTATTTCTCCCTCAGTGTGCTGTGAGAGGGGAGGAAGAGCTGCAGGAGGGAGTTACCATATGCACAAAGAAGTTATGTAGCTGCAGTGTTTCTCCATCAGTGTGCTGTGAGAGGGGAAGAGGAGCTGCAGGAGATACCATATGCTGACATCTCACTGCATATGAATTTATACAACTCACATTCAAGTTCAAAGTGGATGTCCACTAAAAAAAAATGACATGACATTGGGACCAAGTTAGACAAAAAAAAAAAAACAACTTGATTCTTTCCAACCTTTCCCACACCACTGCCGCTCCCGGGGTCCACTCCTCTTCACTTCTAGGTTCTGGTCTCAAAACACTGGAGAGGCCTCATTGTAAGTAAATGGAGTGCAAACCTCTCCTCTGTGTCAGGACAACCCGGAAGATGGAAGAAGCGGATCACCAGGAGCTCTGGAGCGGCAATGGCGGGGGACAGCTAGGTATCAGTTTTATTTCCTGTTTGCCCACCCTGGCCCCAGTGTCATGTATTTTAACCTCAATGGGAATTGTATTCATTGATTTGCAGCAAAGTGTCAGCATATGGTACATATGGTATCTCCCTCCTGCAGCTCCTCTTCTCCTCTCACAGCACACTGAGGGAGAAATACTGCAGCTACATAACTTCTGTGTGTATGTCGGCATATGGTGCATATGGTATCTCCCTCCTGCAGCTCCCCCTCTCCTGTCACAGCACACTGAGGGAGAAATATTACAGCTACATAACGTCTTTGTGTATATCAGCATGTGGTGCATATGGTATCTCCCTCCTGCAGCTCCCCCTCTCCTGTCACATCACACTGAGGGAGAAATACTGCAGCTACATTACTTCTTTATGTCTGTCGGCATATGGTGCATATGGTATCTCCTCCAGCAGCTCCTCCTCCCCTCTCACCGCACACTGAGGGAGTAATACTGCAGCTACATAACTTTATGTATGTCGGCATATGGTGCATATGGTATCTCCCTCCTGCAGCTCTTCCTACCCTCTCACAGCACACCGAGGGAGAGATACTGCAGCTACATAACTTCTTTGTGCATATGGTATCTCCCTCCTGCAGCTCCCCATCTCCTGTCACAGCACACTGAGGGAGAAATATTACAGCTACATAACGTCTGTGTGTATTTCAGCATGTGGTGCATATGGTATCTCCCTCCTGCAGCTCCTCTTCCCCTCTCACAGCACACTGAGGGAGAAATACTGCAGCTACATAACTTTTTTGTATATGTCGGTATATGGTATCTCCCTCCTGCAGCTCCTCCTCCCCTCTCACAGCACACTAAGGGAGAAATACTGCAGCTACATGACCTCTTTGTGTATGTCAGCATAAGGTGCATATGGTATCTCCCTCCTGAAGCTCTTTCTCCCCTCTCACAGCACACTGAAGGAGAAATACTGCAGCTACATAACTTCTTTGTATATGTCGCCATATGGTGCATATGGTATCTCCCTCCTGCAGCTCTTCCTCCCCTATCACAGCACACTGAGGGAGAAATACAGCTGCAAACCAATCCCTTCTTTGTGTAGTCTGTGTACTGTAGTTAATGTAAACTGCATCTTGAGGGACTAAGGTGCACTGGGGTCAATATACATAACTATATATATGTATCTCCTTCTGTTTTTAGGGCAACAACTGATTGGTGAGAACCCAGAATCTGTGGATGAAGAGTGTGGCGTGTCCAGGCGGCAGTATGGCGAATGAAAGCTTTACCGAAGCTCTGCACAGACTGAAGGAGATCCATGACAAAGAAGTGCTGGGTGAGTCCAGACCCCAAAACCTTTCAGAGAATCTGGTGATCATGGTAGAGGTATCACAGCTCTCTCCTCTAATGAGCCGTGCACCCGTATCACACGGCAGTCACACATGGTAGCCTTAAAGGGGTTTTGCCATGAGGTAAAATTGAGGTGGGAAGTTTGTAAATTAAATGATAAACATTTTCACCATTCATCAGTATTAAAAATTCTGCACTGTTCTTGTTTTAGCTGCTCCTTTAGTGATCCATTGTTTACAGCTCGTCTCCAGGGGATACGACCAGGTCTGAGAGCTCCTCAGTCCTGGTCACACATGCTCAGACATCACCTCTCCTCTCAGGCAGCTACTGAGTGTTCAAACCCCAGGTGCTGTCATTCTACTCCATCCTCTGTACTCCTTAGTAATTAGTCAAACAGTGCAAATAAATAAATAAAATAAACCTCAATGAGGTCTGTGCATTGATAAAGAGAAATAAAATCCACAGGTTTGGTTCCTGCAGGGATTTGAACCGAGGACCCTTGTGCCTGGAGGCAAAAGTTTTACCTCTGAGCTACAATGTAGCTGCTTACAGTTCTACTCATAACCAGACCTTTCTTTGACTAAAGAGAGGAAAGGCCTGGTGATGTCATCCTGCTGGGTCACATGATATGCAATTCAAACAAATCACACACGCCCGCTTCTGAGCACACAGAGCTGAAGAGCCGGATGCAGGAGGTATGAAATGAGATCGTGGCAAAACCCCTTTAAGGAACGGCTCTGATGCCAACACTATGTCCGCAGATTGGGATTTTATACTTTTATTAAATCAAAAAAACTTTTAAGACTTAAAATTAAACTTTTACTACATCTCTAATAAAATCATATAAAGTATCTTATATTATTACTATCAAAATACACCAATGAGAAGAACACTAGCCATAAGGTTTGGCCATATGCCACCCTTGTTAAGAGGAAGTATTCCAGCTAGGTACATTACCCCTACCCTAATCTGGCTATTTCCAGTTGTACACCACTATGTTGCCCCCTTAGTTCTATTTGGAGAGTGTAATAATGAGGGGTTTAAATTTGAAATTGTTCTTCCATCTTTGTAGTCCCCTGAGGAAGTGTAGACAGTGGCACAGAAACACGTTGGGACAAACGACTTGTGTTTTATACGTCTATTTTTACTGGTAGTAGTACAGAAGCGCCGGCTGACCTGTTGACTGGCGCGCATGCGCACTAATCAGAAGTCCGTCACTGCTATAGTGTAGCTGCCCATAGACCCTCCCAAATGAAACGTGGTAGTATACAGAGTAATGTGCCAATGTGTTTGAGGAGGGCTTACAGGTGACTACAGTGTAGAAACTCCAGCTGTGTGCTGTGTGTGGCCGGTGGCAGGGAGCAGTGCTGTGTGTGGCCGGTGGCAGGGAGCAGTGCTGTGTGTGGCCGGGTGGCAGGGAGCAGTGCTGTGTGTGGCCGGGTGGCAGGGAGCAGTGCTGTGTGTGGCCGGGTGGCAGGGAGCAGTGCTGTGTGTGGTCGGGTGGCAGGGAGCAGTGCTGTGTGTGGCCGGGTGGCAGGGAGCAGTGCTGTGCGTGGCCGGGTGGCGGGGGTGGCAGGGAGCAGTGCTGTGTGTGGCCGGGTGGCAGGGAGCAGGGCTGTGTGTGGCTGGGTGGCAGGGAGCAGGGCTGTGTGTGGCCGGTGGCAGGGAGCAGTGCTGTGTGTGGTTGGGTGGCAGGGAGCAGTGTGTGTGTGGGCCCGGGGGCAGGGGCAGTGCTGTGTGTGGTCAGGTGGCAGGGAGCAGGGCTGTGTGTGGTTGGGTGGCAGGGAGCCCGCGTGTGGTGGCCGGGTGGCAGGGAGCGCTCTGTGTGTGGCCGGTGGCAGGGAGCAGTGCTGTGTGTGGTTGGGTGGCAGGGAGCAGTGCTGTGTGTGGCCGGGTGGCAGGGAGCAGTGCTGTGTGTGGCCGGTGGCAGGGAACAGGGCTGTGTGTGGTCGGGTGGCATGGAGCAGTGTTGTGTGTGGTTGGGTGGCAGGGAGCAGCGCTGTGTGTGGCCGGGTGGCAGGGAGCAGCGCTGTGTGTGGTCGGTTTCAGTGAGCAGTGCTGTTTGTGGTCGGGTTGCAGGGAGCTGTGCTGTGTGTTGTTGGGTGGCAGGGAGCAGTGCTGTGTGTGGCCGGGTGTCAGGGAGCAGTGCTGTGTGTGGCCGGGTGGCAGGGAGAAGGGCTGTGTGTGGTCGGGTGGCAGGGAGCAGTGCTGTGTGTGGCCGGGTGGCAGGGAGCAGTGCTGTGTGTGGCCGGGTGGCAGGGAGCATGGCGTTTTGTGGTGGGTGTCAGGGAGCAGCGCTGTGTGTGGTTGGGTGGCAGGGAGCAGTGCTGTGTGTGGCCTGGTGGCAGGGAGCAGTGCTGTGTGTGGCCGTGTGGCAGGGAGCAGTGCTGTGTGTGGTCTGGTGGCAGGGAGCAGTGCTGTGTGTGGTAGGGTGGCAGGGAGCAGCGCTGTGTGTGGCCGGTGTCAGGGAGCAGTGCTGTGTGTGGCTGGTGGCAGGGAGCAGCGCTGTGTGTGGCTGGTGGCAGGGAGCAGTGCTGCGTGTGGCCGGGTGGCTGGGAGCAGGGCTGTGTGTGGCCGGGTGGCAGGGAGCAGTGCTGTGTGTGGTCGGGTGGCAGTGAGCAGTGCTGTGTGTGGTTGGGTGGCAGGGAGCAGTGCTGTGTGTGGTCGGTGTCAGGGAGCCGTGATGTGTGTGGTAGGGTGGCAGGGAGCAGTGCTGTGTGTGGTTGGGTGGCAGGGAGCAGTGCTGTGTGTAGTCGGGTGGCGGGGAGCAGTGCTGTGTGTGACCGGTGGCAGGGAGCAGTGCTGTGTGTAGTCGGGTGGCAGGGAGCAGTGCTGTGTGTGGCCGGTGGCAGGGAGCAGTGCTGTGTGTGGCCGGGTTGCAGGGAGCAGTGCTGTGTGTGGCCGTTTTCAGGGAGCAGTGCTGTGTTGTTTGGCCCGGGGGTCAGGGAGCAGTGCTGTGTGTGGCCGGGTGTCAGGGAAACAGTGCTGTGTGTGGCCGGGTGTCAGGGAGCAGTGCTGTGTGTGGCCGGGTGTCAGGGAGCAGTGCTGTGTGTGGTTGGGTGGCAGGGAGCAGTGCTGTGTGTAGTCGGGTGGCGGGGAGCAGTGCTGTGTGTGGCCGGTGGCAGGGAGCAGTGCTGTGTGTAGTCGGGTGGCAGGGAGCAGTGCTGTGTGTGGCCGGTGGCCGGGAGCAGTGATGTGTGAGGCCGTGTTGCAGGGAGCAGTGCTGTGTGTGGCCGGTGTCAGGGAGCAGTGCTGTGTGTGGCCGGGTGTCAGGGAGCAGTGCTGTGTGTGGCCGGGTGTCAGGGAGCTGCGCTGTGTGCTGTGTGTGGCGTGTGGCAGGGAGAAGGGCTGTGTGTGGCCGGTGGCAGGGAGCAGTGCTGTGTGTGGCCGGTGGCAGGGAGCAGGGCTGTGTGTGGTCGGGTGGCAGGGAGCAGTGCTGTGTGTGGCCGGTGGCAGGGAGCAGTGCTGTGTGTGGCCGGGTGGCAGGAGCATGCTGTGTGTTTGGGGCCGGTGGCAGGGAGCAGTGCTGTGTGTGGCCGGGTGGCAGGAGGCAGTGCTGGTTTTTTTGCCGGTGGCAGGGAGCGTGCTGTGTGCTGGTGTGTGGCCGGGTGGCAGGGAGCAGTGCTGTGTGTGGTCGGTGGCAGGGAGCAGTGCTGTGTGTGGCCGGGTGGCAGGGAGCATGCTGTTGTGTAGTGGTGGAGGAGCAGTGCTGTGTGTGGGGGCGGGGGCAGGGAAGCAGTGCTGTGTGTGGCCGGGTGTCAGGGAGCAGTGCTGTGTGTGGCCGGTGTCAGGGAGCAGTGCTGTGTGTGGCCGGGTGGCAGGGAGCAGTGCTGTGTGTGGCCGGGTGTCAGGGAGCTGCGCTGTGGGGTGTGTGTGGCCGGTGGCAGGGAGAAGGGCTGTGTGTGGCCGGTGGCAGGGAGCAGTGCTGTGTGTGGCCGGTGGCAGGGAGCAGGGCTGTGTGTGGTCGGGTGGCAGGGAGCAGTGCTGTGTGTGGCCGGTGGCAGGGAGCAGTGCTGTGTGTGGTCGGGTGGCAGGGAGCAGTGCTGTGTGTGGCCGGTGGCAGGGAGCAGTGCTGTGTGTGGCCGGGTGGCAGGGAGCAGTGCTGTGTGTGGCCGGGTGGCAGGGAGCAGGGCTGTGTGCTGTGTGTGGCCGGGTGGCAGGGAGCAGGGCTGTGTGTGGTTGGGTGGCAGGGAGCAGTGCTGTGTGTGGCCGGTGGCAGGGAGCAGTGCTGTGTGCTGTGTGTGGCCGGTGGCAGGGAGAAGGGCTGTGTGTGGTTGGGTGGAAAGGGGGCAGTGCTGTGTGTGGCCGGGTTTGGGAGGGAGCAGTGCTGTGTGGGCCGGTGGCAGGGAGGTGGGCTGTGTGTGGCCGGTGGCAGGGAGCAGTGCTGTGTGTGGCCGGTGGCAGGGAGCAGGGCTGTGTGTGGCCGGTGGCAGGGAGCAGTGCGGTGTGTTGTTTTGGCCGGGTGTCTGGGTGCAGTGCTGTGTGTGGCCGGGTGGCAGGGAGCAGGGCTGTGTGTGGCCGGGTGGCAGGGAGCAGGGCTGTGTGTGGTCGGTGTCAGGGAGCAGTGCTGTGTGTGGCCGGTGGCAGGGAGCAGTGCTGTGTGTGGCCGGTGACAGGGAGCAGTGCTGTGTGTGGCCGGTGGCAGGGTGCCGTGCTGTTTGTGGCCTGGTGGCTGGGCGCAGGGCTGTGTGTGGCCGGTGGCAGGGAGCAGTGCTGTGTGCTGTGTGTGGCCGGGTGGCAGGGAGCAGCGCTGTGTGTGGCCGGGTGGCAGGGAGCAGTGCTGTGCGCTGTGTGTGGTCGGGTGGCAGGTAGCAGAGCTGTGTGTGGTAGGGTGGCAGGGAGCATTGCAGTGTGTGGTCGGGTGGCAGGGAGCAGTGCTGTGTGTGGCCGGGTGGCTGGGAGCAGCACTGTGTGTGGCCAGGTGGCAAAGGGGAGCAGCGCTGTGTGTGGCTGGTGGCAGGGAGCAGTGCTGTGTGTGGCCGGTGGCAGGGAGCAGTGCTGTGTGTGGTCGGTGTCAGGGAGCAGTGCTGTGTGTGGCCGGGTGGCAGGGAGCAGTGCTGTGTGTGGTTGGGTGGCAGGGAGCAGTGCTGTGTGTGGTCGGGTGGCAGGGAGCTGTGATGTGTTCTGTGTGTGTCCAGTGGCAGGGAGCAGTGCTGTGTGTGGCCGGGTGGCAGGGAGCAGTGCTGTGTGTTGTCGGGTGGCAGGGAGCAGTGCTGTGTGTGGCCGGTGGCAGGGAGCAGTGCTGTGTGTGGCCGGGTGGCATGGAGCAGTGCTGTGTGTTGTTGGGTGGCATGGAGCAGTTCTGTGTGTGGTTGGGTGTCTGGGAGCAGTGCTGTGTGTGGTGGGGTGGCTGGGTGCAGTGCTATGTGTGGCCGGGTGGCAGGGAGCAGTGCTGTGTGTGGCCGGGTGGCAGGGAGCAGTGCTGTGTGTGGTTGGGTGGCATGGAGCAGTGCTGTGTGTGGCCGGGTGGCAGGGAGCAGTGCTGTGTGTGGTCAGGTGGCAGGGAGCAGTGCTGTGTGTGGTCGGGTGGCAGGGAGCAGTGCTGTGTGTGGGCTGGTGGCAGGGAGCAGTGCTGTGTGTGTCTTGGTGGCAGGTAGCTGCGCTGTGTGTGGCCGGTGGCAGGCAGCAGTGCTTTGTGCTGTGTGTGGCCGGGTGGCAGGGAGCAGTGCTGTGTGTGGTTGGGTGGCAGGGAGCAGTGCTGTGTGTGGTAGGGAGGCAGGGAGCAGAGCTGTGTGTGGACGGTGGCAGGGAGCAGTGCTGTGTGTGGCCGGGTGGCAGGGAGCAGCGCTGTGTGTGGCCGCGTGGCAGGGAGCAGGGCTGTGTGCTGTGTGTGGTCGGGTGGCAGGGAGCAGTGCTGTGTGGCCGGGTGGCAGGGAGCAGGGCTGTGGGTGGCCGGTGGCAGGTTGCAGTGCTGTGTGCTGTGTGTGGCCGGGTGGCAGGGAGCAGCTCTGTGTGTGGTCGGGTGGCAGGGAGCAGTGCTGTGTGTGGTCGGGTGGCAGGGAGCAGTGCTGTGTGTGGTCGGGTGGCAGGGAGCAGGGCTGTGTGCTGTGTGTGGTTGGGTGGCAGGGAGCAGTGCTGTGTGTGGCCGGGTGGCAGGGAGCAGTGCTGTGTGTAGTCGGGTGGCAGGGAGCAGTGCTGTGTGTGGCCGGGTGGCAGGGAGCAGGGCTGTGTGTGGCCGGGTGGCAGGGAGCAGGGCTGTGTGCTGTGTGTGGCCGGGTGGCAGGGAGCAGTGCTGTGTGTGGCCGGGTGGCAGGGAGCAGTGCTGTGTGTGGCCGGTGGCAGGGAACAGGGCTGTGTGTGGTCGGGTGGCAGGGAGCAGGGCTGTGTGTGGCCGGGTGGCAGGAGGCAGTGCTGTGTGTGGTCAGGTGGCAGGGAGCAGGGCTGTGTGGGGCCGGTGGCAGGGAGCAGGGCTGTGTGTGGCCGGGGGCAGGGAGCAGGGCTGTGTGTGGCCGGTGGCAGGGAGCAGTGCTGTGCAGTGTCCGGGTAGCAGGGAGCAGGGCTGTGTGTGGCCAGGTGGCAGGGAGCAGCTCTGTGTGTGGCCAGTGGCAGGGAGCAGTGCTGAGAGTGGTCAGGTGGCAGGGAGCAGGGCTGTGTGTGGCCGGTGGCAGGGAGCAGGGCTGTGTGTGGCCGGTGGCAGGGAGCAGTGCTGTGTGTGGCCGGGTGGCAGGGAGCAGGGCTGTGTGTGGCTGGGTGGCAGGGAGCAGGGCTGTGTGCTGTGTGTGGCCGGGTGGCAGGGAGCAGCACTGTGTGTGGTCGGGTGGCAGGGAGCAGGGCTGTGTGTGGTCGGGTGGCAGGGAGCAGGGCTGTGTGTGGCCGGGTGGCAGGGAGCAGTGCTGTGTGTGGCCGGTGGCAGGGAGCAGTGCTGTGTGTGGCCGGTGGCAGGGAGCAGTGCTGTGCAGTGTCCGGGTAGCAGGGAGCAGCGCTGTGTGTGGCCGGTGGCAGGGAGCAGCGCTGTGTGTCTGAGTCTGCACTGAGGATCAGTTTTTCCCAGAGGTCGGACCCCACCTTCATTTCCTAGCAGTAATCCATTTCTTTATAGAGTCGGAGTCGCTCGTTGATCACTTTCCCGCTGTCGATGTGAGAGCTCTCTTTCCAGTTCTATATCTTTTATAAGCTGTGCTATTAGCGCCTCGCAGCCGCGTTCACTATTTCCAGTATAATTTCTGAGGCCACAGGCAGGATTAATGTCTTGTCTTTCAAGGACGAGATGAGGCACGTCCGCGAACCCTGAGAAAAATGTCCTGGGAAAGAGAGAGTGAAATGGGCTGTGTTGGTTAAACAAGTTAGGCCGGTGGAGAGGCTGCATTGTTCTCCAGGTCGGAGGAGACGGGCTCATGAATAGACTTGTCTCACCGCTCAGTCACGTGCTGTTTTGGGCTTTCTGCACTCAGTTATCATATTAGAGCAACCTCACATCTCCAAGAGCAGAGGGGACTTTTGCCCTAAACCAGGGGTCCCCAACTCCACTCCTCACGGCCCACCACAGTGCTGGAAACAGCAGGTCTGACACTGGCTTGTTCTATCCACAGCAAGGGGGGCACAAACTATGCGACAGGTTCTCTTTAGTATGCTTCACCTGGAACTTTTCAGATGTTTACCGCTCAAGAACCAGGCGGACATAGAAACGAAGCAACTAGCGTTCCCTGTGGCTCATCCTAAAGGGGACCTTGATGGTATATTGATAGGCTATGCCATCAAAGTCTGATAGGTGCAGGGCCCACCCCTGGTACCTGCACCCATCTCAGGAACAGGCCCCATTCTGTTCTATGGGAGTTTTGAGTACGACCAAACACACCGCTCACTTATACTCCCAGCTCCTATAGAACAAAATGGAGAGTTGCATGCAAGTGTGACCACCTCTCCAGTCTGAGCTTTTGGCGGCCTGTGTCCAAGATAGGTGCAAGTCCCGGAGGTGGAACCCGCACCTGTCACCCTTTGACGGCACATCCTACCGTGACGCCATTAAAGTCTTTAACCTTTATGACTCTATTTCCAGTCCAGGACCTTATAGATTTCTTCATATTCTAGTAAATGATACATACACTGACCATCAGAGGTTAGCATCATGTGGTGGTATATTCACCATCATGCCTCCTATGGCCATAACAGCCATATCAACTGATATGGGGCCCAGAGGATGAAGGGGCCCCACTCAGGTGCAAGAACATTGCTCCTTTTTATAGGGTACAAGTGCTTGGTGGCTTTCTGCTCCCCAGCACTACTATGTGGGCTCCCTGATAGGTGTCGGTATTATTTATACTTTTAATTATTGCTACTTATGCTGCTGTTTTAGTTTATTGCCATTAGGTGGTGGAGCCCTCTCTCAGGGATATGGGGCCCTATGAATTCTAGTTACGCCCTTGCTCCCTGTCATGGGCATAATCACAGCTATAGCAGATGTTGTGGGGCCCTGAGATTAAGGGGACCCAGTGAGGTACAAAAACATTTTTTTTTTGCTGGAAATCACAACTTAGTAGCTTCTGCTATTTGGGACTATTATGTTGGTTCTTTGATTTATAGTGATAAAATTTATAGTTTTGATTACAGCTACTTAGGCTTAGTTCACATCTGCTTGGGAAGTTACCTCCATGACAGTGGTGGAATTGGAGCCATTTTACAACTGACACAAAGGGCGAATAAGTAGCTTCTGCTATCTGGGGCTAGTATGTTGGTTCTCTGATCTATAGTGATACAATTTATAGCTTTGATTACAGCTACTTAAGCAGAGTTCACATTTGCTTGGGAGGTTACCTCCATGACAGCGGTGGAATCGGAGCCATTTTACAACTGACACAAATGGTGACTAAGTAGCTTGTTCTATATGGGGCTAGTATGTTGGTTCTCTGATCTATAGTGATAAAATTTATAGTTCTGATTACAGCTACTTAGGCCTAGTTCACATCTGCTTGGGAGGTTACCTCCATGACAGCATTGGAATCAGAGGCATTTTACAACTGACACAAATGGCGACTAAGTAGCTTCTGCTATTTGGGGCTAGTATGTTGGTTTTCTGATCTATAGTGATACAATTTATAGTTTTGATTACAGCTACTTAGGCCTAGTTCACATGTGCTTGGGAGGTTACCTCCATTACAGCGGTGGAGTCAGAGCCATTTTACAACTGACACAAATGGCGAATAAGTAGCTTCTGCTCTCTGGGGCTAGTATGTTGGTTTTCTGATCTATAGTGATACAATTTATAGTTTTGATTACAGCTACTTATGCCTAGTTCACATCTGTTTGGTAGGTTACCTCCATGACAGCGGTGGAATCAGTGCCATTTTACAACTGACACAAATGGCGACTAAGTAGCTTCTGCTATCTGGGGCTAGTATGTTGGTTCTCTAATCTATAGTGATAAAAATTATGGTTCTGATTACAGCTACTCAGGCCTGGTTCACATCTGCTTGGGAGGTTACCTCCATGACAATGGTGGAATCGGAGCCATTTTACAACTGACACCAATGGCGCCCGAAGGACGTAACTGACTAAAATAGAGTTCAATGGGTTCCCACCACAGTGTCCCTCATTTTAACAGATAGAATAGTAGAGCAACCTGTGCTATGTTTTTCATCATTCCGGACCGAACTTGCAATGAAGGTTCCAAATAGAACCTTGACCCGGATGTGGAGAGTTCCCGATACTGTGTCTCCCGTTTCCTGTTATTAGGTGGTGGGACCCAGTTCATTTTGCTATGAGGCCATGTTAATTCTATTTACGCCCTCCCCCCCCCCCCATGAGGATATCCCTCCAGACACATCTTTCAGGTCACACCACCCTTTCCTGCCTGACCAGGGTCCTGTTAGGACAGTTTGAAGATGACCTTCCTTGATTCATGTCCTGTTGGTTTTGGGTAACCAACTTGTGAGCTAATCCCTGTAACCCAAAATCATCTGTGATGTGTGACCAGACGTTTCATCACCTCATATCAGGCCAAGTACATGGAATTTAACAAGTATTTGGGACTTCTTTCAATGTCACATTTTCTTTGAACACAAACACAGTATAAGTTGAAGTGCAAATAGCTGTTGGAATTGTGTAAAAAGCCAGAAACCCGACAGACTGGTTTGTCACGTGTTACCAGTCGTTAGTGCATAGAATATTTTCTCGTTAATGAGCAGACGTTTAGCAATGTGTGTGGCACAGCATACAAGCTGTTGCTCTATAATACAGGACAGCCAATATCATCAACAAGGAAACTCAAGTGATCGTTACAGAAGCTGGCACAACAACACCCTCTTTAAGGGGAACAGGTCTATTCCTAAACCTCCCTCATTAGCAGATCCTACAAAATTATTCTCAAAAACATACTTTTTATAAAGGAAAGTGACAACATAAGGTTATGTCCACACAGCAATGTGAAAATGGCGTCCAAAATCCGACGGGATCTTCACATTGCTGGACCGCACCACCGGTTTATTGAGCGGTTCTTAGGCAAAATTGGATTTCGGATTCCCGCCACCCCAGGCTACAGGAATTCCAAGGCAGTCCGGTGGATATACATTCTAAACCAGAAGTTACATCCACTCTATAAGAAGCCCCCATCTGCAGGTTTTTCTCACTACCTGACATGAAATCAGAATAAACCTTCCCCGTTTTAGGTTAATTAGGAACCAAAATTATCTCTATTTGTCAAATGCAGAATAATGAGAGGGAGAATTTGTAAGGCATTTTTATTACTTTCTGCAAAGTCAAAAGTTTCATCCATTTCATTAGTATTCGGTAGCTTTGCCCTTAAACTGTAGGATTTGGGTCAAACGTTCTGGATCCTTCCACAAGCGTCTCACAATAGTTGGTGGGAATTTTGGCCCCTTCCTCCCGACAAAACTGGTGTAACTGAGCTATGTTTGGAGGTCTCCTTGCTCGCACCGGCATTTTCAGCTTTGCCCATAAATTTTCAATAGAATTGAGATTAGGGCTTTGTGATGGCCGCTCCAAAACATTGACATGGTTCTCCTTAAGCCACTTTTTAACCAGTTTGGCAGTAGCTTCGGGTCATTGTCCATTTGGAAGACCCATTTCCACCAAGCGTTAACTTCCTGGCTGATGTCTTGAGATGTTGCTTCAGTAATTGCCACATAATCTTCTTTCCTCATGATGCCATCTATTTAAGTGCACCAGTCCCTCCTACAGAAAAACAACCCCACAACATGATGCTGCCTCCCCTATGTTTCACAGTTGGGATGGTGTTGTTAGGCTTCCAAGCGTCTCCCGTGTCCCTCCAAACGTAACGAAGGTCATTATGGCCAAATAGTTACATTTTAGTTTCGTCAGACCACAGGACATGTCTCCAAAAATGTAGCTCTTTGTTCCTGTGTGCGCTGGGTATGGTTGAATTTCGGCGGATTCAAAATACCGACCAAAATCCAGTACTGTGCAGATATAGCCTAAACCTTGGCCATTTTGTTCGCCACTGATCCTCCAAGAAACGTAGAAATCCCTGGTTCTTCTAGCCTCTCCCAGAAGATCCAGTGAAAGATAATCCCATAGAAATCTTTCTCAACCATGAAGAATTGTATTCAGGTCTTCCAATTAATAAAAGGTATACAAGCTGTTGCCGTATAACACGTGACGGCCCAAATTATCAACAAAGAAACTCCAGAGATGGTTACAGAAGCTGGCACACTCTCTAAGGCTATGTCTACACAGCAATGGATTGTGGTTGGGTTGTCGGCAGAGTCAGTATGTGGAATCCCACGAAAATCCGACTGTGACCAGTGCTCTGTAGACCACAATAGAAAATCCGTGCTGTAGTCTACCCAGCACGGATTTTCTAGTTTCGGCTTTCCAAACTGTCGGCCGTCCAGTGGAAGATAGAACACGTTCTATGTTCTTACACAGGATTCCCATCGGAATCCCATAGCCTCAATGTAGAGGGCCAGTGGGAAATCCAAAATCTGACCACAGTTTTTTGTGCAAAAAAACGAGCCCAAAAAACGCGTTGAGGTGAAGTTAAGATACCTTTGGATTTCCAAGTATTGACAGAATACAGTGTGGTGATCAACTCTGCTACACCTGTATATCCTCCTAGGACACTGGTTGGGTAAGTGTTAAACATCTTTTGTGACCCATTACTATATTGTGAATAGGGGTTTTATTGTTTCTTAATGAACACTTGTCTCCCTCATCTTGCCCCATTAGCAAATCCTACAAAATTATCACAGAACAATTGACTTATTTATAAAGTAAAGTGTCATTAAACGGCCATGTACCCGAGAAATGTAGAAATGCTCCAGTTCATCCAAGTTCCCTCAAAAGATCCAGCAGAAGACATCCCCTTAACTACAACTCAAGTCAAAACCTCAGTCATGAAGAAACATGCTCCATTTGGCAAAGGAATAAAAAAAACTTATGGCTGCCCAAACTGGCGGCATGTTTTTAGAGCCAGGATCTGTTTTCAGATGGATCCCAACAATCTTGACACATCCTTTTGACTTATAATGGGGTCTGTTGCGGTTCCAGCATTTCCAATGGAAAAGATGGAGACTTCTCCAGTCTTGCCACCCAAAAAACTAAAAGAGCAAAACACTGGTGTGAATAAAACCTTTCAATGTCTTATAATGCTCCAAAAGTGATTGTAGCCAGCACCAATGGCATTAAAAAAGCTAAATTTTATTTATAAATCCATTAAAAAGACAACATGGTGGTCAGTTTGGAGCTGATACGTTTCGGGCAATAGTAACCTTAGTCATACTAAGTCGGGAAATAAACTGTAGAACGTTTCATATTCAGTGCAACTCTCTTGCTCTGTAGAAAAGAGCATTGCAGGCATAATGTTTGCTCCCATTACGGTACCTAAAAAAATAACTACGGGTACTACTGCCAAAAGCGCGTCTACTCCAAACTGACCACCATGTTTTTTTTAATGAATTTATACATAAAATGTTGTTTTTTTAATGCCTTTGACGCTGGCTACAATCACTTTGGGATCTACTGCTTGCCTGTGACCTCTGGGATTGGCCGTGCGCCCTCACACTGATCCAACAGGTGAGTGGGCTGAACTTCATGTGTTTCTCTGTTATAATGCTCCTCATGACTGGTGTAAGGTGAGTTTCAATGTAATGAACTCTTTAAAGGTTACACCGTCTTTCTTCCTTGCAGCAGCAATGCTGTTACTCTAATTATTAACCACTCCTTTGATCAACAAGTAAGAAAATGTGCTGCAGACTTTTCTACCTGTTCAACGTCTACTCGCCTGCCATATGGCATCTAGAACCAGTGCCGGCCGGACAGGTCACCTATGACTTGACAAATCATAAAATGCTGGAAATTGTTATGTCACGCATACAAATAAACAACCTAAAAATTATCACGTGCACATATTAGGTCCCTCAACAGAGACGAACAGGTGCAATCAGTCCAAATTTATTGCAAGTGTTGCAAAAAATTTAAATTGATCATTTGTAGCTTTTTGTTGTTCGTGAATATTTGAGATCACAAACAGAAATTCAGTATAAGATGCATTGAACATATTGGTAATTGATCTGGATCGTGTGGGTCTTGCATCGTGGCCAGGAAATATCCACTCAGAGTCACAATAGTTATGTCTATGACCTGTCCCATATGCTATTTTAATCTCTAGTAAGAAGAATCTTTTGGACTTACTCCCTAGCAGTAAATAACTATGTCTTCTTTTGTTTCAGGCATGCAAGCAAAGCTGACAGAATTAACAATGGAGAAATGCCGGTAAGTGAGGCTTTACCCCACTATTCCTCTTGGCCATCCTGTATCAGTGATTTTCAAGGTCGTACCGATATATTTTATGGAGGACACTATTATAGTCTAAAGAAATAAACTAAAGAACATTCCAGATACAGTGCCACTCTCTTGCTCCCCCTCTATGCAGAAAAGAGCATTGCAGGCATAGTGTTTGCTCCCATTACGGTACCTAAAATAAAATTGTGTAAATTGATTTTGTCTGACAGTAAAAATTAATTATTTTATGTTGTTAAGGACAAATAATAATGAAGTATAGAGTAGAATAAAGAGATGGATGCAGCTACAATAATCATTTCGTATATATATCTATCTCTGTCTATCTAATATATGAAAAAATATGCAGCATTAAAAAAATTAAACAAAAAAAAAAAATAAACAGCAGGTGCCAGCAGAACAGCCCTGACCCAGACCACAATACTAAATGGAAAAATCCACAGCACTCCATCCAATGTGAAACTTGTGATTTATTCACCCATGTCCTTACAAGGACATGGGTGAATAAATCACAAGTTTATTTTCTTCACATTGGATGGAGTGCTGTGGATCTTTCTATATATTAAATATCTAACTATATATCTAAACACAATCTAATATCAGCAGCACACCACTAACACTAAAAAAAAACTATAGGCACATAGGAATTTTTGAAAAAGCATTTCTGCTGTTTAGGATACATCTAAAATTTTTGAGGTTCTTAGTTCACATTTTTGATCAAAACTGCTTAAGCCCACCTCCCAATCAGCAAGGGGACCTCAATACAGGTGGGAACCTACACTAACGTTACCTCTCTTGGGGCCTGTTCTGACCTCCACACTTCAGGGACAGAAGGCTCCAGCTACAAGGTACTCTGCATTGATTTACCTGTGCAGGTGGGCGGAGTGCAAAAAAACCAAACTTAACAGGCACTAAGAGAGGCAACGTTAGTGTAGGTTCCCACCTGTATTGAGGTCCCCTTGTTGATTGGAAGGTGGGCTTAAGCAGTTTTGATCAAAAATGTAAACTAAGAATCTCAAAAAATGTTCATGTATCCTAAGTAGAAAAGATGCCTTTCCAAAAATCCCTATGTGCCTTTTGATAGTTTTTAGTGCTAGTAGTGTGCTGCTGATATTGGATTGTGTTTGTATGTTACTGCCACACCAGTGTGCACCTATGCTCATTTTTTTCCAAAAAGTTTTTGGGATGTGCAGAACCAAATATTGTTTTCTTAACTATCTATCTATCTACTGTATTTATTTATTTATTATTTATTTATTTATCTATCTATCTAACTCTTTCATATATATTTAAATATCTATCTCTTCCATATCTATCTATCTATCTATCTATCTATCTATTTTATTTTTACTATCTATCCATACTATCTATATCTCTCTTATATATATCTATATATCCCATATCTATCTATATATCAATCTCATATCTCTATCTCATATCTATCTTTATATCTATCTATCTATCTATCTATCCTATATCTATCTAGCTCTTCCATATCTATCTATCCATCTATGTATCTTTCCGTCTATCTATCTATCTATCTATCTATCTATCTATCTATCCATCTATCTATCTGTATATCTATCTATACTATATACAGTGATTAACTGTTTACATAACTGGATTGACTTTTGATTGATTTTAGGGACTCGCAAAGGATTGAGGAGCTATTTTCTAAGAACCACTTACTAAGGGAACAGCAAAAAGTGCTCAATGAAAATATTAAAGTGCTTGAAAACAGGTGAGTTTTCTGTTCTTCACACTCTCGTTGGTGCTCCCAGTGTCAGGCTTACTTGTTACTCTATTTGCTTGTCCTCTATGCTCTTTGCCTTTATATAAAAATAGCGATATATGTTTATTACAGATGAGCCTCGGATTTTATGTCTTCTGGTTTGGTTTTTCAGGCTGAGGGCTGGGCTGTGTGACCGCTGCACCGTGACCCAAGAACTCGCGAAGAAGAAGCAACAAGAATACGAAAACTGTCACTTCCATAATCTTCAGCAGATCTCGTCTCTAAGTGAGTACATTCTGCACACTCTGCACATTCACATTTTGGGTCTCCTCTATATCTCATCCTTAGAATAACTCATTGTCCGCTTACTGTATGAATAGACTCAAATATTAGAGGAATCTTCATTACGGAGACTCCTTTGGTCTGGGCCAACTTCCTTAAAGGGGTACTTCCATTTCATACACTGATGGCATAGCACTAGGATATGCTTCAATGTGTGATTCCACCTCTGGATACCATCTTCTTGAGAACATGTCCCTGAAAGTCTGTTTTGAACACTGAGGTGGATGGAATGCTCCCATTGATTTCAATCAGAGTTCCAAGTACAGCCGAAGACGCCCAGAGGTGGGACCCGCACCTATCACGCATTGGTGGCATAACCAATCGACATGTAATTAATGTATGAGATGGGATAATCCGTTTAATGAGGGCATAAAATAAGGGATTAATGGGAGCTTATACTGGAGGTTGCATTATAGGAGAGTGATTGCCATTGGTAGCTAAATGGGGATCAGTCCTAAACAGTTATGCTATCTATAATACATAAATTAAAAGCAATATATGCCAAATACAACGTATAGTTCTGCACAAAAAAACATTTCTGAAAAACACAATGTGAACCTGGGTGCCACTGGCTTGGTTGCGGCATATATATATATATATATATATATATATATATATATATATATATATACGCATTCCAATACCAATGGCACACCAACTGCTAAAAGGGCTATACAATACATGGAAACCTCTAAAGAAGCATTTATGCTATCTACAATATATGAAAAAAACTTTGAGATTCTTAGTTCACACGTTTTGATCAAAAAATGCTTAAGCCACCCCCGGCTTCCAACGGGATCTCAAGGCGGGTGTCCTACTCTATCTTTACCTCTCATTAGAGTCAAATTCAGACTTCTCATTGGGTCAACAGACCTCCATAATCCAGAGAGAAAAATAAAAAACACCAACCCTGCAAGCATACTGCACTGATATAACAACCTGTGGAAGTTGGCGGAGTGCAAGAGACCAAAATGGAGGCATCCATTCCTAAACAGGTGACACAAGGTACAATTCTTCTTCCCTACGTGGCAATAGAAAACCAGGCTATATATGAAGGACTAGAAATAAATGGCTTATTTCCACCAGAAACAGTGCCACCCCTGTGTGAATGTTACTGCAGCTCAGCCCCATTAAAGTGAAGGGAGCGAAACTGCAATACCACACACAACCTGTGGATTAGCGTGGCGCTGTTTTGGCATCCTGTACAAAACCTCTAAGATGGAGTGCTCTTATCTGCCCATATATGGCTCCCTATCCCTGCATAGAGGGCCCCAAATATACTAGCACCTCTTTTCTACTGGTCTTGCCAGTAAAGCAGCTGAGATCACATTAACTTGATGTAAACACAGGATTTCTGAGTATAGTTTGTGGTTTTCATAGGGCTATGCTCACACGACGAGTCTATCAAGCCGATTTGAAATACTCATCTTAAACCAAAAGTAAACCATTCCTATAGACCTCAAAAGAAACACATGTTGTAGTTCAGACAACGCGTTTTTTTGCCGTCAAAAAACTTAGAACATGTTCATTCTTTGATTGTATTCCATGCGGAAATTTACCATTGATGTCAATGGGGATGGATAAAAATCTTGTGTAAAAGACGGCCAAAACATTTATATGTGGTCTTTAACGCGGATCCGCATCGAAATCCACAAAGAAATGAATGTGACGCGTTTCGGACTGTAGACCACGATTAAAAAGACGACCCTAAAGCCACGTGCAATAAGCACGTTAAATACTTGAAGAAAATCATGGCGGACTACATGGTTTTAAACAGCAGAATTCACTGAGTACGTTTACCCGACATGTGGACGTACCCTAAGGAGTCACGTGGGATGAGTCACCTATAAACAAGCACTGCGATGTAGTACACCCATGCATATTGAGACTATAGGATTCTGTATGAAGTGACATCCAGCACCAGAATAAAATTCAAAGCTTTATTGTAGATCCATTAAAACATGACAGTGGAACAGGCAATGCTGACGCGTTCCAGATAATAAACCCTTATTTTTAGTACTGACTACGACTAAGGTTTTATCCCGAAACACGTCAGCATTGCTTGCTCCACCGTCATGTTTTAATGGATCTACAATAAAGCTTTGAATTTCATTCTGGTGCTGGACGTCACCTCGTACAGAATCTGTCTAACTAGCGGCTCACTGGATTTTCCATGCACCCTCGCAGTTACCCCCAGAGCTTTCTGAACTTTTTTCATATTGAGACTATAGGATTGTGTATAAGGTGAAGTCTAGCACCAGAATGAAATTCAAAGCTTTATTGTAAATCCATTAAAACATGACAGTGGAGCAAGCAATGCTGACGTGTTTCGGAATAAACCCTTAGTTGTAGCACTGGCTACGACTAAGGGCTACGACTAAGGTGTTATCCCGAAACGCGTCAGCATTGCTTGCTCCACTGTCATGTTTTAATGGATCTAGAATAAAGCTTTGAATTTCATTCTGGATTCATTCTGGATTCTGTACAGAATCCATTTTTCTAACTAGCGGCTTAATGGATTTTCCGTGCACCCTCACAATTACCCCTCAAGCCAAAGAGGCAGGTGAGTTGGTTGAACTTTTTTCACATTGAGACTATAGGCAAACTGAGTTGGTGCCACCAGAAGTCCTATGAACATGGTGGCTATGCTAATGGTAAAAGGCCAAGTCCATAGACCCTGCACCTTCCTGGTACTTCCTTAGTGTACTGTTCCCAAAATGATATGGGAACAAGACATCCTGATGTGTAAGATTGATCACATTGTGTTCTCTTCCGGCACCAGCCTATTGCGCTCCAGGCCCATTCCTCGTGATCCATGAGCATGGCAGAGAACGGCCATATTTTACAAACATAGGGCGACATGCATGAAATCTGGCGCTAACACGACAAATTTCATGCCCATTATACTGGTATAGAAAGCACCTGATTTATGAACCTGCTCTACTGTGGGTCAGAAATCAGGTGTATTCTAGCACTTGTACGACATTTCTGGCTCAGGTAAACCACTTTGAAAGTGCTATACTTGTTCCAGCAGTAATGCGCCTAGAAATGCCGTAACAAAGCTATAAATATGTAGCTTCACTACGGTTCTAGTGCGCCCCGCCTCACGCAATGTACTGTAATGCGCCCGAGAGTGGCGTGCAGGAGATTTAGACATGTATGAATGGGGTAGCGCCTGATATCAGGGTGAAAAGAGGCCAGATACCTGGCACTGCCCCGTTCATACATGTCACCCATAATGTTTTCATTTGGTCTCACAGTCACCCAGGCTTCAGCTATAGCCCTCTTCTGTCCTCTTTGGGCCACCTATTAGGTTTCACATTGAATTCAGTGCATCTTTAGCACATGTGTCAAACTCCAGCTCCACAAGCCAAATCAAGCCCTCCATGACATTTTATGTGGCCCCCGAGAGCTTAGATACAGTGAGCAGGGACGGACAAGGTCTGGATGAAGAAGGACCAGCCTTCCACTTTTTCTGGAGCTGGCATAGGTGGTGGCACCAGTACGGGGAGTGAGCACCATGTTGAATTTGGAGTACCTGTGCACACCCTCACACTGCTCTATTCAGCAACTCACAGTCAGTGGCACAGCTCTGACATTCCCACCAATAGACCTTTGAAGGCAACCCTAATGCTGATGTGGCCATCGGTGAAAATGATTTGAGATACCTGATCTATAGTTACAAATACATTAGTGTTTTATAACCAAATCACAATGTGGCTCTCAACATGCAAAAAGTGAAATGGGGCCCCCCAGTCACCATACGCCATGTACAAAACTGGTGTCTTCTTATGTGCCAAGTGGGCTATTGGGCCCCCTCAGGCTGCAGGGCCCCGTATCGACTGCTACCGCTGCAACTCCTATAGCTACGCCCTTGAACATGAAAATGGTCATAGTTATGGACTATGTGCAGCCGAGTGTGAATGTGCAACGGGCAGGCCAAGATTTCACACTTTAACAAGTTCTTTCCCTTTTTCAGCCAACGAAATTAATTTGTTGAAGGATGAGAACCGGACTTTGCTTGAGGAACTGAGAAAAGTCAAATGTGTGGAGATGAATTCCAGGTACACCACTATTTTACAGCCCTGCATGTTAACCCCTTAAGCCAAACGCCTGAAAAGTAGTTAAAGGGTTTTTGCGACACTCTCATTTCATACCTCCTGTATCCAGCTCTTCAGCTCTGTGTGCTCAGAAGGGGGCGTGTGTGATTTGTTTGAATTGCATATCATGTGACCCAGCAGGATGACATCACCAGGAATTTCCTCTCTTTAGTCAAAGAAAGGTCTGGTTATGGGTAGAACTGTAAGTAGCTACATTGTAGCACAGAGGTAAAACTTTTGCCTCCAGACACAAGGGTCCTCAGTTCAAATCCCTGCAGGAACCAAACCTGTGGATTTTTTTTCTCTTTATCAATGCACAGACCTCATTGAGGTTTCTTTTTTTTATTTATTTGCACTGTTTGACTAATTACTAAGGAGCACAGAGGACGGGAGTAGAATGAATGCACCTGGGGTTTGAACACTCAGTAGCTGCCTGAGAGGAGAGGTGATGTCTGAGCATGTGCGACCAGGAGTGCTGGTCGTTTCCCCTGGAGACGAGCTGTAAACAATGGATCACTAAAGGAGCAGCTAAAACAAAAATGCTGCAGAATTTTTAATAATGGTGAATGGTGAAAATGTTTGTTATTTAATTTACAAACTTCCCACGTCAATTTACTTCGTGGCAAAACCCCTTTAATGACCAGAACATTTTTTTTATTTTTCTGCCTCCTTGTGTTTCAACAGTTGTAACTTTTTTATTTTTTCAATGACGCATTTGTATGAGGCCTCGTTTTATTCGAGACGAGTTGTACATTATGGGCGAATAGTTTACGTTCACTTATAAATAATTGCAGAATTTTTTTTCAATTGTTTTAAAAAAAAGTTTTGTTTTTTTACACCATTCACATTTCATACTTAATAAATTGTTAGATTAATTCTACAGGTTATTACGGTCCTGTGGATACCTAATATGTGTAGGTTTTTTGTGTGCGTATAATGTATGCACAATTATTTTTTATTAAATATTTATTTTTATCTTATTTTTATTTATTTTTTTTATACACTTTTTATGGTTTTTACTTTTTTTTTTTTTTAATCCCATGAAGGGAGAACTGTGTTACTTTTTTTTTTTACGCTTAGTAATGTATTAGCATATTCATATATGCTAATACATTATAATCTGTGTCCGTTGGACACAGGCAGTGATCAGGGCAGCACACAGTCTGCCCTGATCACTGGCTTGTTACACAGACAGCGCTGGGACAGAGCAGGAAAACCCTTGATTGCGCTGCGGTGATGATTCGCGGCAATCAAAGGGTGAAAGCACCAGGGAGCGGAGGTTTCCCTCGCTCCCCGTTGCTCACAGGGATCAGGGCTCTGTAGTACAGCCCCGTTCCCAGTGCTGCTGTGGTGCCAGGAGCTGCAAACTCCGATGTCTGCAGCGACGCCAAAATATGTTGCTGTAGAAGAACGACCTGAAATGCCTGACACCAAAAGTCGGCGGGCGGTCGTTAAGGAGTTAATGGATTCTCTAGCACAGGGGTGTATGAGATTTCATATTATTTGACAAGTTCAGTGATTTGTGTCTAGCACAGGGGTCCCCAACATGTAGCCCTCCGGCTGTTGCAGAACTACAACCCCCAGGATGTTGAAAATTGCACAAGTGGTGGTGAGTCGTGGGTTGGAGGTCACTGCACTAGCACAGCGCTGGTCTTTATGAATTGTCTCCAATATGGTGGTAATTGGGATTGGTTTATGTTCTGGAAAATCTGCCTATAGACAGCAGTGATCATCAGTGATCGGTTAACAATATATTACATCCTTGTGGCTGTGTCTGGCTCAGACACTTTACTTGGATACACCATGGGGCACATATATCAAGGCAGTTGCGCCCGAATTCTGGCACAAATAATGTTGTCCAGGCTGCCCCAGTGATATTATTTTAGGTTCAAGGCAGCATGCAACTCTAGATTAGTGTTACTGCAGGCACTATGGGTTAAACTGATGATCATCAGAATCTAGGGTTTATGGCAGAGCAAAACCAATCTATTTTAACATATATACTGAATAGGTAGAAAAAGCACCTTAATAAAAGTTAAAGGGGATGTCTCACTACAAGGATTGATGCGTTTTATGTTAAAGATGTTGCAAAAACAAGTCACTTTGCAATATATGTCCATTAACAGTGTCCTACCTATTCCTAGATACCAGCTCCTCAGGTCACTATAGCTACAGACCTGTTTGGTCTATCCTGATAGGCTGCCAGCACTGGTTGCTATAGCTACAGACCTGTTCGATCTCTCCTGACAGGCTGCCAGCACTGGTTGCTATAGCTATAGACCTGTTTGATCCCTCCTGATAGGCTGCCAGCACTGGTTGCTATAGCTGCAGACCAGTTTGATCTATCCTGATAGGCTGCCAGCACTGGTTGCTATAGCTACAGACCTGTTTGATCTATCCTGATAGGCTGCCAGCGCTGGTCGCTATTGCCTACAGACCTGTTCCATCTCTCCTGATAGGCTGCCAGCACTGGTCGCTATAGCTACAGACCTGTTCAATCTCTCATGATAGGCGGACAGCACTGGTTGCTATAGCTACAGACTTGTTGAATCTCTCATGATAGGCTGTCAGCACTGGTTGCTATAGCTACAGACTTGTTGAATCTCTCATGATAGGCTGCCAGCACTGGTTGCTATAGCTACAGACCTGTTCAATCTCTCATGATAGGCTGCCAGCACTGGTCGCTATAGCTACAGACCTGTTCAATCTCTCCTGATAGCCTGCCAGCACTGGTTGCTATAGCTACAGACCTGTTCTCTCTCTCATGATAGGCTGCCAGTGCTGGTCGCTATAGGTACAGACCTGTTCAATCTCTCATGATAGGCTGCCAGCACTGGTTGCTATCGCTACAGACCTGGCTTCTACTGAACTCAAAGTGAAACCAAAGTGGAACCAAGAAAACAGGACTGAGGTGAGATGAATCAATGTAGTGAGACAACCCCTTAAAGTTTTAGTCTTAGACAAGCTAGGGTGGTGATTGGTAAAATTATGGTATTTAATTGCTTATGACAAATTTTATTTTGATTTAGCAACCATCCAATCACTAATGAGCAATATTGGATTATATGGTTCTTATGAGAAGAAGACCTGAGGGCCCATTTGGGGGGTCCCCATCTGGGCTGTGTTATCGGTCCTAGCTCCCCGGGTCATAGCTAAGCCTTGGTCTGTGGAAATCCCCAGGAATACATCCATACGTGAGCATAGAAGTAAAGGGTGTGTACAGGTCACACTCAGCAGGTTCCACCGGTCTGTAATGGGCCGACGTTCATTTCCAGTCTAATCACTTTACTTTTAGTGACAGAGGCATTGGGCCTTATGTAAGAAAACTGTCTGGCAGTAAGACTGTCTTTGTTTATTATAGCAACCAATCAGAGCCCATAGCAACCAACCAGAGCCCAAAGCAACCAACCAGAGCTAATAGCAACCAATCAGAGCCCATAGCAACCAATCAGAGCCCATAGCAACCAATCAGAGTTCACAGCAACCAATCAGAGTTCACAGCAACCAATCAAAACCCATAGCAACCAATCAGAGCCCATAGCAACCAATTAGGACTCATAGCAACCAATAAGAGCCCATAGCAACCAATCACAGCTCATAGCAACCAAACAGAGCTCAGCTTTCATTTCTCCAGAGCAGAATAATAAATGAAAGCTTAGCTCTGATTGGTTGCTATGAGCTCGGATTGGTTGCTATGGACTCTGAGTGGTTGCTATTAGCTCGCATTGGTTGCTATGAGCTCTGATTGTTCGCTATGGGCTCTGATTTGTTGTTATGAGCTCTGATTGGTTGCTATGGTATCTGATTGGTTGCTATGAGCTCTGATTGGTTGCTATGAGCTCTGATTGGTTGCTATGGGCTCTGATTGGTCGCTATGAGCTCTGATTGGTTCCTATGGGCTCTAATTTGTTGTCATGAGCTCTGATTGGTTGCTAATGGCTCTGATCGGTTGCTATGAGCTCTGATTGGTTGCTATGGGCTCGGATTGGTTGTTATGGGCTCTGATTGGTTGCTATGGGCAACAAAGACAGTCTTACTGCTAGACAGCTTTCATACATAAGGCCAGGGCTGACATCAGTAATTTCAGGGCCCCATGCAGCTAAAGCTTGTTTGCCCTTTACCAGTTCCTATCTTGCACCATATCAGTGGGCCCCTTCTTGCTCAGGGCACCTTCCAGGAATGCTACCAATATTGCCCTGATGGCGCCCATGCATAAAGCCCATTGTCAAAACAAATTTCACTTTTTTGGGAGGGGGAGTTATGGGACATCCTTAATATTTACGTGCAAATAAATATGACCACATATCCACTGAGTCATAAGAGTATTCCAACATGGCGGGCCCACATCATAAATGTCTAATAAATGGTGGTTCTATCTCATTGGAGAACCATCTTGTGACCCCCGTTTTTGCAATCCAGGCCATCTGCAAATATAAGAAGATGGTGAGAGATGGACGCCCATGTAGGTGTGTTTCTCCATCGACGCCCATATGGAAAGAGCCGTGGATACGCCATAAAATGCCTTTGGCCAGAATACCCCTTCAGCTATTGAATATAGTTTTCATACCAAGTATTCTCTAACCCTTATAATCAGGGGTATAACATAGACCCCCAATGCAAAACGTCTACTATAACCCCCATCTACTGCTCTTCTTATTTGACAGGGATATCATTGGGCCCCACCGTGCGCCCCAAATGTGGCTGTTGCAGACGGAACCTCAAATGGGCTAGACGTCCTAGTGAGGGGTTAAATCAGTGTATAGAATGACATGTGCCAAAGAGAAAGAAATCACAGGCTGACATTCTTCAGTCAAATGAGTTCTCTGACTTTATTACAAAAACACAAGTTTTTATAGTTGGGCGTAAACAACATTCCTTAAGCAACATGTGACATTACATCCACCCTTTTTATTGGCTCTTCTTATCTATATATTTGAATAACACAGCCCACTGTTGTTTGAGTGAAGCAAAATAGTTCAGGCCAGTGGCCATCTTGGTTATGTCTTGGCACAACAGGGTGTGTCTGGACACAGGTGCCATCTTGTGAGTGAAATAGACATTTCACCTAATACATTTCATAACATGGCTGCCACCCCCTATATTTACACACTCGCCTGTAATATATAGACATGTGGGCAGGGTCATCTTAACCATTGGGCACACTAGGCAGTTGCCAGGGGCCCCACAAGCAGAGAGGCTCCAGGGGTTGAGAATCCTATGCCCTGAAGACCAGACCAGATCCTGGTCCGGATTTGTCGAACTTTTTAGAAATTTAATTACAATTATAAACAATGTACCTAGCTAACTCATCGTTTCCCTAGTGCATAGAGTGTTTATTGTAAAGTCAGGTGTCATTGAATGGAAGGCATGACATGTGATCCAACTAAACAGCCCACAGAATAGCACCCTGTCCATAATGACGAAAGATCCTGCTTATGGCAGCCTCCTACGACCCAATCGTATTCAAACCACTTGTTTTCTTACGGAAAAAAATGTAAGCCATCGAAAACATAAGACACTAATGTGATAACAATGATCACGTAGTTACTTGATATTTGCAAAGGGGAATGCCAGGAAATTGATTATCAAACACTTACGTAAAGTAAAGAAAAATTAAAAAACTGGTGTCGCTGATATGCTACCCATAACCCAAAATAATGAAAGTAAAAAGCTAAAAATAAAAACTAAACACAAAAAAAAACCGCCACAGCCAACATAAGCGGAGAGGACTAAAACACCCATACAACAGACAGGAACTCTTACAAGATGATATGGAACAAGGGACAACACCAAAAAACAAATACTGTGGGTGAAGGAAAACGAAATAACGGGGAAGCCTAATCTAGAGGATGAGAGTAGCATCTTTAACTTCTATGCAATCCCAGATAACAGTGTGAAAGATTAATGGGGAGGCTTTGAGGACTGTTTATTTTCTGCATTTAAGATTTCCAGTTCTGTTGTCAGTATGTGATTATGGGGGCGGCCATCTTGCCTGGGATGCTTTAACAGCATTTAGAGAGATGCTTTACAGCAGCTTCATGGACATAGGAGCCTGTGAACAGGAGCAGACCTATTGACTTCTATAGGAGAGTGTTGTGGGCCTGCTCTGTGACCTGGGAAGAAGTCAGTATGTATGGAAGAGAGAGGGGTAGCTGTGACATCTCCTATTATAGATGGTGGATCATGTGTTATCTATACACATTGGTGTCACCATCCAGTGTAATCCCTGCCTGTGCTGATAAATGATGGAGACTGCGGGAAGTGATCTCTACAAATAGTGACAGCAGACCCATTGACTTCTATAGGAGAGTGTTGTGGGCATGCTATGTGACCTGGGAATAAGTCAGTGTGCAGGGAGGGGGAGCTGTGACATCTCCTGTTGTGACTGGTGGATCCTGTGTTATCTATACACATTGGTGTCACCATCCAGTGTAATCCTGCCTGTGCTGAGGAGACTGCGGAGAAGTGATCTCTACAGAATAGGAGCAGACCCATTGACTTCTATAGGAGAGTGTTGTGGGCATGCTCTGTGACCTGGGAAGAAGTCAGTGTGCAGGGAGAGGGAGCTGTGACATCTCCTATTGTGACTGGAGGATCCTGTGTTATCTATACACATATGTGTCACCTTTCATTTCAATCCTGCTCTTACTGATAACAAGCAGACTGCTGCAATCTTTCTCTACAGTACAGAAAGTATCAGATTAATATTAGCCCTAGTGGCCAAAGTGAAAACTGCAGGACGTAAGAATTATTAAAAAATATTGATATGGAAAATTTAAAAAAAATAACCAAAACTTATTAAAAAATGTTTAACCTAAAAACGTGAGTAAATTTTTTATGACACATTCGATTCAACCTATTAGAGCTTTAGCCTTGTGCCCTGCTGTTTAGACCCCTCCATCAAAAATGTCACTTTAAAAGGGTCAGCTAGGAATAGCAGAACTGAAATGTTAGCCACTGCTGTAGAATTGCCCACAGCCTGAACAGGAAGTGGGAGCCTGAAGCTGTAGAACCACCCACAGCCTGAACATTAAGTGGGAGCCTGAAACTGTAGAACCGCCCACAGACTGAACATTAAGTGGGAGCCTGAAGCTGTAGAACCACCCACAGCCTGAACAGGAAGTGGGAGTCTAAAGCCGGCTGTTAAATGGGTTTTGCCACGATGTAATGTTGACGTGGGATCCTCCAAAATGGGTATTTAATCGATTTTCTAAATATATGTGATTACAAAAAGTGAAGCCTCTGAGAGTTTCCTGACAGTTTACATTAGACACGACAGGAGCTGGTCTGGCCGCGCTTACGTTGTCTGCACTTCTTATCTGATGACAGGGAACATGAAGGAGCTTGCAAGGGACTGGGGAGAAAAAGCAGTGAATGAGCCTGTGTCTTTTGTATAGAGAATCCACTGGTTGTAACGTAATTATTTTAATAAACATTGCAGATGCCCCCTGCTCCCTGGTTCTCTCTAAGCCCCCCTTCCTCTCCCCCATGACTCAGCATGCTGAGTTAATCTTCTCTCCTGAGCAGATAAGAGGTAAGGAACTCACTTCTTGGCAAAACCCCTTTAAGAGAAGGATCTGTGAAACAGCATGATGAGAATTTGTGTTTGTAATATCATATAACAATGCAATATACATAAGATAATAATGTATTATAAATGAAAGAAAAGTAAAACGTTGCCTTATTGCCTTGTTCTCTTATTATTAGTGAAAGGAACAGATCAAGGAGCCATTCCCCCGAAAATAATATCCCCGCTGAGGCACCGCAACCTGGGCTCTCGACCACAAATCAGAAAAATTGCACCGAAAAGCCCAACAAGGACAGAGAGACACCAGAAATGGTCCCTGAACGTCAGGTGCCTGAAGGTCAGTCAGATATCACGACCCTATACAATATACACACTCCCATAAAGATGACATGCATGTATGTAACCAATCAAACCATATGGGGGCCCCTGGAGGCTGCTACAGTACAAGATTTAAAGCAGGTGCCCAATTTGTCAAATTTGTCAAAAGAAACAATTTTCACTTTTGGTCTTTTTAGCTTGTATAGTTCTAGGGTACGTCCACACGGCAAGGGTTTTCAGTCCGTTTTCGGAATGGAAAACCATCTGCCAACTGTAGGCGTCAATAGAAAATCCGCCCAGTAGTCTACACCGCACGGTTTTCTACTGGGTGGATTTTCACACCGTTGAGCATGCACAATCTTCTGACCCTCGAAACCATTCAAAAGTCGATAAAATACCGGCCGTATTCTGAAACAGAATCCGACCGACATTTTACACCTGCCGTGTGGCCGTAGCCTTATAGAACTATTGCATGGACAATTTTAAAGAAACGGTCCATGCAAAAGGGAGCAGAGGAAACCCCTGGTGGAAACCCCAATAGGCATGAAGACCCCTTTGCATGGTAAGTCTCGGGCTGCTTTTCAGGTAGAAAGGCAGAGAAAAAGAGGCAGAAAGCAAGATTCATTTGCCTGTCATGTACAGTAGCTGTAGGGCCCCAAGAATCAACTCCACTGGTGGGCCCCAAGAATCAACTCCACTAGTGGACCCCAAGAATCAACTCCAGTGGTGGACCCCAAAAAATCGTATCCACTGGTGGGCGCCAAGAATCAACTCCACTGGTGGGCCCCAATAAACAACTCCACTGGTGGGCCCCAAGAACCGACTCCACTGGTGGGCTCCAAGAATCAACTCCACTGGTGAGCCCCAAGAATCAAATCCACTGGTGGGCCCCAAGAATAATCCCCACTGGTGGGCCCCAAGAGTCAACTCCACTAATTGGCCCCAAGAATCAACTCCACTGGTGGGCACCAGGAATAAACTTTACTGGTGGGCCCAAAGAATCACCTCCACTGGTGGCCCCTAGAATCACACCCGCTGGTGGGCCCCAAGAATCACACACACTGGTGGGCCCCAAGAATCACACACTGGTGGGCCCAAGAATCACATCCGCTGGTGGGCCCCAAGAATCACATCCACTCTTGGCCCCAAGAATCATCTCCATTGGTGGCCCCAAGAATCAACTCTACTGATGGGACCCAAGAATCTACTCCACTGGTGAGCCCCAAGAATCAACTTTACTGGTGGGCCCCAAGAATCACATCCACTGGTGGGCCCAAGAATCACATCCACTGCTGGGCCCAAGAATCACATCCACTGCTGGGCCCAAGAATCACATCCACTGGTGGGCCCCAGTCACCCTAGACGACACAGAGAACATCTGTGTTCCAGTTATGTTATTTTAGTACATGATATAGTAAATCCACGACTGTCTAACCTTAAAACTGTCTTTGTTGCCCATAGAAACCATTAAAAATCTCATAGCAACCAATCACAGCTCGTAGCAACCAATCAGAGCCCATATCAACCAATCAGAGCTCGTAGCAACCAATCAGAGCTTATATCAACCAATCAGAGCTCGTAGCAACCAATCAGAGCTTATATCAACCAATCAGAGCTCGTAGTAACCAATCAGAGCCCATAGCAACCAATCAGAGCTCGTAGCAACCAATCAGAGCCCGTAGCAACCAATCAGAGCTCATATCAACCAATCAGAGCTCGTAGCACCAATCAGAGCTCACTTATCTAACAATCAGAGCCTATGCAACCAATCGAGCTCGTATCAACCAATCAGGCCACTTTCTTACACTGCTCTGAAAAGGGAATCTATGAGTTCTGATTGGTTGCTACGGGCTTCTGATTGGTTGCTATGGGCTTGATTGGTCTAGAGCTCTGAGTGGTTGCTATGGGCTCTGATTGGTTGCTACGGGCGCTGATTGGTTACTATGAGCACTAATTGGTTGCTATGGGCTCTGATTGATTGGTTGCTATGAGCACTAATTGGTTGCTATGGGCTCTGATTGGTTGCTATGAGCACTAATTGGTTGTTATGGGCTCTGATTGGTTGCGATGGTATCTGATTGGTTGCTATGAGCTCTGATTGGTTGCTATGGGCAACAAAGACATTTTTACTGTCAGAGGCCAAATGTCTCATCATGTCCCGAGATCCTTTCCTGATCACACTGTCCCATGTATTGGGGGCTCCCATTGTAATCATTGGACGTCTATGTACTGTAATGTTTGGTCACACTAAGTCCTCCAGAACAGTAGCTGAGGGTTTAAAGCAGTGGACCCTTCTAAAATTTTGGCTCTTGCTGACATGACTGGGTGTCTCATCTTTGGATTCCTGTACCCCTTAAACTGAACTAGTGTCAAGTTCCTCATTCACTTCAGATGTCTGTGCGCTATGTAAGGAGATAAGTGGCCGCCAGATACGTCTGTCACCGCTTATCTCCTAGATCCAACATGCCTGCTCCTCATATCCCCCATATCGGCTACTGTTGATTTGCCGCCATTCACATTATACTACAGTATTATCATAAAGCAGGATATAATGTGGAGAAGATTGCATGATGTTTTATGCTTTGATTGTTTGTTCTTATATCAGACACTTGTGCGGCCGTCTTACGACTGTCCCCAGCGATGAAGCATTTACAGGGATTGGACGCCGAAGCTCGCCAGGCTGACATGGTATGATATGTGCGACCGCTGGTAATCTGTAATAATATTCTACCAGTCATTCATCACTCCCCTTTGTAGCTGGGACCATGCGCGCCGCAATTACGGTAATCCATAGCTCTCATAGAGAACTATGGATTACGGGTTCCTCCCTGCACGTAAAATATGATCGTACCGTATGCCCAGGAGGAGAATTGGCATGTCAATTGTTCACTGCGATTACGCACCGCTGACAATGCATGTCAATGGGGCCGGGCGGCTGTCGGCCGCCCCGTGCTTTGGAATTAGTGCGTGCTTCCAAAACACCCGCTGTATTGCGGCGCGTGCTATACATACCCATAGGGCATGTCCCCACGGCACGGGTTTTCAGCCGGTTTATGCTTTTTCAGACCGCCAGAAAAACCGGCCGAAAATGAGCACAATGGTGCTCTATGGAAAAACTGTGCAGCAGTCCCCACAGCACGGGTTTTCCGCCCGGCCGTTTTACCGCCCGCGGGCCGCTCAAAAAACATTGAGCATGTTCATTCTTCCGTCCGGTTTCTGGACGGAATATGAACACCTCAATGGGAGGGGGAGGGCTCTTCTCCGCTCATCGCGGCCGCAACACCAGACAAATACCGGCCGACGAACTGACCGGTATTTGTCCACGCACCCTTAGGCCATGTTCACACGGCTTAAAATGGGCCGTATTTCGGTCCGTAATTACGCGCGGAAGTGCGCAAATTACGGGCTGAAAACGGCCCATTCATGACGGTAATCCACAGTTCTCATAGAGAACTATGGATTACGTCTAATCTCCCTGCTCGGCGAATACGCGGAGGGGGGAGATAATTGACAGATCACTTTCTAGCGGTGTATACGCGCCGCTAGTAATGATAGTCTATGGGCCGGCGAGGTGCCGGCCCCCCGCTCCTGCCCCCCGCTCCGCCCCCGTCCACACGGCGTAATTGCGGGGCATAATTACGTCCCGCAATTAAGCCGTGTGGACATAGCCTTAGGGTATGTTTACATGGCTGATTTTGAAGCCATTTTTGGAGCAGTTATTGTAGCTTTTCCGCTCCCAAAACAGCATCAAGAAAGCCTCTAAAACGCCCCTAGTTCGTTTTCTTTGATTCCTATATAAAACAGCGTTTGTAGTTCACACACAACGAGGTTTTTCCACGGGTTTTCCGTGCTTCTTTGGACGCTGTTTTGTGCGCTGGAAAAGAAGCGTCGTGTCAATTCTTGAAGCATTTTCAGCCCTGAAAATCCCCATAGGAATCAATGGAAAGCTTCAAAACCTCGTCGTTTATAGAGCATTTTGGGAGCGCTTTTCACCACGTTTTTTGCCCTGGCTATTAATTTGTATGGGTGAAAACAGTGTTGAAAACCTTGTCCAAAACCTCGTCAAAAACGCACCGAGAACAGCGTCTGAGGCCATGTTCACACGGCTTATTTTGACGTGGTTTTGGACGAGGTTTTCGGAGCGTTTCCTCGCCCAAAACCTCATCCAAAACGCTTCTAAAACGCCTCCAGTTAATTTCATTGATCCCCATGTAAAACCTCGTTGTAGTTCATACACGGCGAGGTTTTTACATGCTTCTTTGGAAGCGCTGAAAAAGAAGTGTCGTGTTTTAGGTGCGTTTTAGGCGAGTTTTTCGGTGCGGTTTGTGGCGCGGTTTTTGGCCTGGCTATTAATTTGTATGGGTGAAAACCTGACTTTCCTTCACCAGGAGTAAAGAACAATCAGGCACATTGGATTTTAGTGCCTTATCTTTTAGTTCTACCTGAAGATAAGCTGCCACCAGAGGTGTCCCCATTGAGAACACATGCAAGGTTTGGCCTAACCGAGCATGCATGTACTTGGGTGAGACACTGGGAGAAATAGCTGTTGGCTTAATGAGTATTTGTCTATTGAAGGTGTATGTATGACCACCTTTATCCAACATGTCTGTGTGAGATCAGAAATGGTCAAATACTTTCTTCATGGAAAATGTTCTTTATTAAATGATCTGGTGTAGGTAGTGACAATTTAGGGAAGACCTAGCCCTGATATCGCTGTATTATGTATTATGTCTTATTTACCAGAATATGTCTGGGGTGCAGAAGCTATTCTTGAGCACACACAACCAGCAAAGAATCTCCAACCAGCTTCATGGAACCATTGCTGTAATGAGACCAGGAGCCAAGACGGGACCCAATGCATCCCCAGCCATGCCTAAGCGCAGCCCGACCCATGAATTGTAAGTTACCTGGTAGTGAATTGCACTACATGGTTATGCTGTTTGACAGAGTCCCAAGCAGTTTTAGATTCATGCTTCTTGTCTTCCTGACCAGGCTGTGGGTGGTTCTATAGCAGTGATTAGTATTTCAGCTCCATATTCACAGCTCTTCTGATTGCACTGACATGGGAGCGGGAGATCTTATCTATAGAGAAGAGAGCTTTAGAGATAATCTCCTTTGTTTGTTATACATTATACATAATACACTCTGTCCTCAAGCTGCCGACATCCTGTGTGCCAACCTGTGGTGACTTCACTCCCTGCTCTCAGATAAGACAAAGAGAAGGGGAGAGCAGGTCAGTAACTAGAGAAACCTGAGTGCACTCAGAGCAAAATAAATCTCTCATATCTCCTCAACAAAGCAAAATATTTTGAAAAAGTCTTCATTTACCATTCCCTACATGTTGAAAGCTAATCTTTGTAGTGAGACAACCTTTTTAAGTATATAGGTGCTATGTCAGGGGATAGTTTCTTAGTAGTATTATGTGTATATATCAAAGCTGTCAAGTTCATTTTCACAAAGGGCCATGTCAGTATTATGGTTGCTCTTCAAGGGGCTTGGAGGGTGGCTAGAGTGCCTGAGTGGGGGTGTCCGAGCTATGCCACTGCATTTAAACTGCTGAACAGAGTGGTGTGGAGGTGAGTGTCGGAGCTCCAAAATCAAGATGGCGCCCTCTTCCTGTGCTGGTGGCACTGCATCTACCAAGCATTGGTGGCTTGCTCCGGGGAAAGAAGATAGGAGGTCCTGCATCCAGATCTTGTCCATCCCTGCTTGCTGTGTCTATTCTCTCTTGGGCCATATAGAATGAACTGGCAGTACGAATTCGGCCCACAGGCCTTGTTTATGGTCATGTGTCAAACTCAGTGAGTCCCAACACGTCAATTTATGTGGACAGCTCCAAAAGTACTACCCGGCCACCTTCCAGTGGCTCTTTGAGGGCAACCATAATATTGATGTGGCCCTCAGTGACAATGCATTTGATACCCCTGGTCTATATAGTGCTATGATGAAGCCAAACATTTGGTGAGTTTGTATGGTAAGAGTTTAGGTCTAAATAGCATTAGGCTTGTTTGGCCATATAACAATGATCTCCAACCTGTGGATCTCCAACTGTTGCAAAACTACAACTCCCAGCATGCTTTGACAGCTAAGACTTCTAGTTTGACATCTGTTGGAGACTCCCAGGGTATAGCCTTCAATGATCGTTTCCCTACTATGGGATTTGTTGTAGAGTCATTTTTTGATGGTGATTGCATCTCATTCTTAGACATTCCAAGGAGCTCCCGGTGGAAATCTGTGGTTCCGCTTTCCCACTTGAACCCTTAAAACATGTCCTCTCAGAAGAACAGTTCACCCTCTTGAAACAACACTATGTCCAAAAGCATCTGGCTCAACGCAGTCCCGGGATGCACAGCGAAGGGCCGGCTCATATTTTATTGGACAAGCATCGGGAGACTCCTTTAGAAAGGAGACGGTCTGAAGATAATTGGGAAGAAAAAGTGGCAATGGCGGAGCTGCAAGGAGCCGTGTTATACGTCAGAGAGCAAGGACTGAAGAACAGACTAAGCCAAGCAACCCAAAGAGAGAAACTACACTACTTACTGACCAAGCAGGGCCAAGGACTTAGGATACCAAACTCAAGAGGTGATGTTCCGAAATGTCTTCGAAGGGAAAGCCAAGAAGAGAAGGAAATGTCCCTGATACAAGTTTTAAGCGCACATTGGAGGAACAGCAGGCAAATGCATAACCAAGACGGGACGCAAGACTGGGAAGAGAAAGACCCCAAGGGTGCAGAGGCCGAGACGAAAGCCGAGGAACAGGAGGAGGCCCCAGATAAACCACTTGACCTCTCCGACACCAGAAGGAGTCAGCACACCTTTTACAATGACATCAAGAAAGAACAGAGGCATAGTTATGAAGGTCATACGCCGAGCTCACCGTCCCAAAACAACGCCTCCCCTCCCATCAGAGCATCATGCTCTGACCGCATACATGGAACTGGGCTGGAAGATACCACATCGTTGGCCAAGGAGGTGTTTGAACAAAATGCAGAGGAAAACACAAAGGATAAAGTGAATGTAAGTTGTGACGTGCATAATATTCACCAACTGATTTCAGTGCAGTGAGGGCAGGCTTGTCATGATGGGCCTGCTGAGCTTGTGGATATGGTGGGCTTCTGGTTATGGTGGGTCCCTGGGCATGGTGGGCCTCTAGGCATGGTGGGCCCCTGAGCATGGTGAGCCACTGAACATGGTGAGCCTCTGGGCATGCTGGGCTCCTGAACATAGTGGGCCCCTGCATGGTAGGCCTCCAGGCATAGTGGGTCCCTGATCATGGTGGGCCTCTGATTATGGTGGGCCCTGAGCATAGTGGGCCTCTGGGCATGGTGGATCCCTGAACATGGTGGGTCTCTGGGCATGGTAGGTCCCTGAGTATAGTGGGCCTCTGGGCCTGGTGGATCCCTGATCATGATGGGCCTCTGGGCATGGTGGTTCCCTGAGCATGGTGGGCCTCTGGGCATGGTGGGTCCCTTAGTATGGTAGGCCTCTAGGCATGGTGGACCTCTAGGCATGGTGGACCTCTAGGCATGGTGGGCCCCTGAGCATAGTGGGCCCCTGAGCATGGTGAGCCTCTGGGCATGGTGGGCTCCTGAACATATTGGGCCCCTGAGCATAGTAGACCTCCAGGCATAGTGGTCCCTGCTCATGGTGGGCTCTCAGCATAGTGGGCCTCTGGGCATGGTGGATCCCTGAACATGGTGGGTCCCTGGGCATGGTGGGTCTCTGAGCATAATGGGCCTCTGAGCATGGTGGGTCTCTGGGCATGGTGGGTCTCTGGGCATGGTGGGTCCCTGGGCATGGTGGGTCCCTGAGTATGGCAGGCCTCTAGGCATGGTGGACCTCTAAGCATGGTGGGTCCCTGAGCATGGTGGGCCTCTAAGCATGGTGGGTCCCTGAGTATGGTAGGCCTCTAGGCATGGTGGGTCCCTGAGCATGGTGGGCCTTTGGGCCTGCTGGGCCTCTGAGAATGCTAGACCTCTGGGCATGGTGGCTCCCTGGGCATGGTGGGCCTCTAGAGCATGGTGGGTCCCTGAACTTGGTGGGTCAGTTGGCATGGTGGGTCCTTAATCAAGGTTGGCCTCTGGGCACAGCAGGCCTCGGGCTGCTTTTTAGGAAGAAAGGCAAAAAAGAAGAGAGGCAGAAAGTAACAGGCAGATGGTGAAGGAGTCATGTGCCACGTATCTCCTCCATCATCTACAAAAAATAGATGCTCAGATGAGTCCCGCATTTGCATCGCTGCAGGATATGCAGAGGGAGGTAGTAAACACGACCAGAATCTAAGACCTTAGGAGCCCATAGCCTTTCCTCCCAACCCCATAGAGCAGGGGTCTCAAACTGCGGCCCTCCAGCTGTTGGGAAACTGCAACTCCCATCATGCCCACTGTTATAGATTATACAAATGCATGATGGGAGTTGTAGTTTCACAACAGCTGGAGGGCCGCAGTTTGACACCTGTGCCTTAGAGGAAATTAAACAGATCCCTGAACCTGTCACCAAAGCAAAATCAGAGAACGCTGTTTATAAATGAGCGTGAGCTGGAAAACCAGACACGACCATTAATGAGGGTGGTGCTGCTTCTGAAAAACAGGATTTTTTTTGTAAGATCTTCTGTGTTTGTCTTCAGGACTTCAATCTGGTTTCGGAAGTGGAGAGAGAATCGTCAACTTCACAAAGATTAACGAAGGGGCAGAAAAGACAGCGGGACTTAGGTGAGTGAATAGAAGCACAAGGTGACCAAAGGAAGCTAAAAGATCGGTCAGTGCCGGGAGCGGGCGAGGAGCCGAGGATGTCACATGTGACCGCTGACCAGTGGTGGAGATGGCATTCTGTAATGTCACTGACATTTGGGGACAAACAAAATCTTTGTGTCTTGCTGTCTGCAAATTGGTTTGTATAACCCGGATGATTTGTACCCTGTTCTGTGTCACCAGATGAGGACGAGAGAGAGAGGAGAGATGTGAGCTCCCCACCGGATGTGGACAGAGAGACGGACACATCAGACAGCGAGGTCTGGAGGCGAAACGTAAAATGTGATACATGTAATGTGTGGATAGAGCCCTAGATAGAGGAACAAAGCTGCACCATAAAGCCGACCACATGCTCCCTGTATACAGTGCAGCCACATATATCAGCATACATAGTGCCTGCCATATGCTCCCCTGTATACAGTGCAGATACATATATCACCATACATAGTGCCTACCACATAATCCCCTGTATACAGTGCAAACACATATATCACCATACATAGTGCCTACCACATAATCCCCTGTATACAGTGCAGCCACATATATCAGCATACATAGTGCCTGCCATATGCTCCCCTGTATACAGTGCAGACACATATATCAGCATACATAGTGCCTGCCATATGCTCCCCTGTATACAGTGCAGACACATATATCAGCATACATAGTGCCTACCACATAATCCCCTGTATACAGTGCAGACACATATATCACCATACATAGTGCCTACCACATAATCCCCTGTATACAGTGCAGACACATATATCACCATACATAGTGCCTACCACATAATCCCCTGTATACAGTGCAGACACATATATCACCATACATAGTGCCTACCACATTATCCCCTGTATACAGTGCAGACACATATATCACCATACATAGTGCCTACCACATAATCCCCTGTATACAGTGCAGACACATATATCACCATACATAGTGCCTACCACATAATCCCACGTATACAGTGCAGACACATATATCACCATACATAGTGCCTACCACATAATCCCCAGTATACAGTGCAGACACCTATATCACCATACATAGTGCCTACCACATAATCCCCTGTATACAGAGCAGACACATATATCACCATACATAGTGCCTGCCATATGCTCCCCTGTATACAGTGCAGACACATATATCACCATACATAGTGCCTACCACATAATCCCCTGTATACAGTGCAGACACATATATCACCATACATAGTGCCTACCACATAATCCCACGTATACAGTGCAGACACATATATCACCATACATAGTGCCTACCACATAATCCCACGTATACAGTGCAGCCACGTGCATCAGCATACATAGTGCCTACCACATAATCCCACGTATACAGTGCAGCCACGTGCATCAGCATACATAGTGCCGGAAACATAATCCCACGTATACAGTGCAGCCACGTGCATCAGCATACATAGTGCCAGAAACATAATCCCACGTATACAGTACAGCCACGTGCATCAGCATACATAGTGCCAGAAACATAATCCCACGTATACAGTACAGCCACGTGCATCAACATACATAGTGCCTACTGTATAATCCCATGTATACAGTACAGACACATATATCAGCATACATAGTGCCTACCGCATAATCCCACGTATACAATGCAGCCATGTCCATCAGCATACATAGTGTCTGCTCCATACTCCCCCGTATACCGAGCAGACATATTGATGAGCATACATAGTGCAATGGGTCTTTAATTTTTAGGACTCTTTGGGAGTCATTGAGGCAGAGGAGAGGGCTCTGAAGACAAAAGGATTCGGCACTGAATTCAGGGCAATACCAATGAGTCTGTGACACTTAAAGATATGTCTGTATGTATATAAGTGCTGCATTGTGTGTGTGTATGTATGCATGTATATACAATACTCAGAATGTATAGAATGTATGTTGTATCTATAGTATTATGTACTATGGTATGTGCTGTGTATTATGTATGATGTGTATGTACACACAGGTGGATCTTATATTCATTTCTATGTTTTACAGGGAGAAATAGGAAGAGATGGTTACCCCAGCGAGAGGAACCTGGATAAAGCCAGATGGAAGAAGAGACTGTCTCAAGGTAGTGGCTCTACATACAGTACAGTATATAGTACCATCAGTGCAAAGAAGGGTCAGACAGGTAGGCTTCAATCTATTGGGGCGACATGTATAAATTGGTATGCGCTAGTTTACTAGCAAGACCAGGGTAAAGGTGGTGCGTGAGCCGGACTTGTGGTATTGTCTACACTGCCCGGTATGTATGACCTGCAGAAGAACAGACCAGGGTAAATGTGGTGCCTGAGCCAGACTTGTGGTATTGGCTCTACACTGTCCCGTATGTATGAGCTGCAGAAGAACAGCCAGCCCAGGGTAAAGGTGGTGCCTGAGCCAGACTTGTGGTATTGGCTCTATACTGCCCTGTATGTATGACCTGCAGAAGAACAGACCAGGGTAAAGGTGGTGCCTGAGCCAGACTTGTGGTATTGTCTCTACACTGCCCTGTATGTATGACCTGCAGAAGAACAGACCAGGGTAAAGGTGGTGCCTGAGCCAGACTTGTGGTATTGTCTCTACACTGCCCTGTATGTATGACCTGCAGAAGAACAGACCAGGGTAAAGGTGGTGCCTGAGCCAGACTTGTGGTATTGTCTCTACACTGCCCTGTATGTATGACCTGCAGAAGAACAGACCAGGGTAAAGGTGGTGCCTGAGCCAGACTTGTGGTATTGGCTCTACACTGCCCTGTATGTATGACCTGCAGAAGAACAACCAGACCAGGGTAAAGGTGGTGCCTGAGCCAGACTTGTGGTATTGGCTCTACACTGCCCTGTATGTATGACCTGCAGAAGAACAGACCAGGGTAAAGGTGGTGCCTGAGCCAGACTTGTGGTATTGGCGCTACACTGCCCTGTATGTATGACCTGCAGAAGAACAGCCAGACCAGGGTAAAGGTGGTGCCTGAGCTAGACTTGTGGTATTAGCTCTACACTGCCCTGTATGTATGACCTGCAGAAGAACAGACCAGGGTAAAGGTGGTGCCTGAGCCAGACTTGTGGTATTAGCTCTACACTGCCCTGTATGTATGACCTGCAGAAGAACAGACCAGGGTAAAGGTGGTGCCTGAGCCAGACTTGTGGTATTGAAGGAGAGAGCAGTACGGTAATCAGAGAAACCTGTGTGCACTCAAAAATCTCTCTTATATCCTCTAAAAAGCAAAATAAACAAAGCAATGCACTTGGGAAAAGTCTTCATTTACCGTTTCCTACATGTTGAAAGCTGATCTTTGTAGCGAGATAACTGCTTTAAAGGTGTTTGCCATTGATATAAATAGCATATCCCATCAATGTGTAATAGATGTGGGCCCTACCTCTTGGGTCATCACCTATCTCTAGAAAGGGCTCCCTTAACTCCCCGATCTAAACAGAGAAGTGGACGTAACACTGTCTCACTACATTGATTCATCTGACCTCAGTCCTGTTTTCTTGGTTTCACTTTGAATTCAGGCGCGTGTTTACTGGCTTCTACTAGGCTGCAGTAGAAGCCAAGTCTGTAGCTATAGCGACCAGTGCTGGCAGCCTATCATGAAGGATCAAACAGGTCTGTAGCTATAGCGACCTGAGGAGCTGATGCAGCCCATACAAGAGGAGATATCTAGGAATAGGTAGGACACTGGTAATGGACACATATTGCAAAGTGACTTGTTTTTGCAAGATCTTTAACATTAAAAGCAGCAATCCTTGTAGTGAGACAACCCCTTTAAGTTCATACTTGCCGGATGTGACTGTTTCTATTTTAACAGATGACACCAAGTTATGTAGTGCAGTGCAATCTATGGAAGATGTCTGTAAAGTGCAAGCAGACCTGGACACACTGGGGCAAATATATCAATAGTATCTTACTTTTAGACAGTGTAAAGTTAGACTAGACCGTCTTACAATGCGCCACATTTATCATAGTGTTGATAAATCTGGTGCAGGTTAGAACTGTCTAGTCTAAGTTGATACCACAATTAAGTTTTCTTACTTTTACGCCAGAAACTGTGACAAAATTCAGTTGCATTTTTGTCACATTCAAGCCACGCCCCTTTCCCCAAAACCATGCCCATTTTATGAGGCACGCCCCTTTGTCGGACGAGACGCAGAAGCATCTGAAACTGTCTAAAACACATAGTAAATGTGGCAAAAAGCAGTTTTTTGGCGCAAATTGAGACGGAATTCTGGCTCAACTGCCTTGATAAATCTGTCCAAATAGCATCCACCAGGCAAATAAGGTACATTGTGGATAAATATAAGGTTCTCCATCTGGGTACGAATAATCTGTAGGCATCATATTTCCTAGGGGGAGAAAAACTTGGAGAATCGCTTGTTGAGAAAGATCTGGGTGCTCTTGTAGATCATAGACTACAGAACAGCACAATGTCAATCAGCTGCCTCTAGGGCAAGTAAGATATTGGCGTGTATTAAAAGAGGCCTGGACTCGCGGGACAAGGATGTAATTCTACCGCTGTACAAAGCACTGGTGCGACCTCACTTGGTACATGCTGTTCAGTTCTGGGCTCCAGTTTATAGATAAGATTTAATGGAGCTAGAGAGAGTGCAAAGACGAGCAACCAAACTTAAAAGGGGAATGGAGCATCTTAGTTATGAGGAGAGGTACAAAGACGAGCAACCAAACTAATAAGGGGGATGGAGATTCTTAGTTATGAGGAGAGGTACAAAGATGAGCAACCAAACTAATAAGGGGAATGGAGCATCTTAGTGATGAGGAGAGGTTAGTAGAATTGAAGTTATTTAGTCTTGGGGAAAAAGACGGCTCCGGGGAGACATGATTAATTTATATAAGATATTTCATGTAATACCCCCTCAGAAGATAAGGGGACATTCTCTTAAATCTTATAGTGACATTGCAATGTTCTTATTTGTCAGCATCCAAGAAATCTCTCCAGAAGAAGAAGAAAGTCCGAGACCGGTCTTCAGAGAGTGAGACCTCCGAGGAAAGCGACCAAAACGAGGAGCCCGAGTGATGGGACAGGACATTCCAGTACCCACATATACAGGAGAGACATGGCACCGGGCAACGTCTGGCACGAGGCGCGGCAGGGCAGGACGGGGCTGGCGCCTAGACACATCCTATGTGTTATCTGTATATAATCACACATTTGGTTCTGAGGAATAATGAGTTATACGTCACAGTGTAATTATCACATTGTATAGAACTTTAATTTATTTGTTGAGGTGTCAGGCACAGGCCGGCAGGAGGGGCCGAGGTGTCGAGGTTTAATGAAGTCCTGCCATATGTGGGCAATTAGCTGATGATGCTGGGGGTCACATCGGTGGCCATTGACTAATGTAGACCATCCATGCACTCTGTGGAATAGCCGAGAACCAACACAAGAAGAAGTGGGTCCTCTATAGGGACCTCCCATACATAATATATTCTGATGTTCTGTATCTACTACTGCAGCAGTAGGACATTTTCTGTCCTCATATACAATAACATGGGCAGTGTCGGACTCGGACCCATCAGGAGAAATTATTGTAAGAGCCCCTCCAAAGGAAATTATTCTAAGGGCCCCCCAAAGGAAATTATTTTAAGGACCCCCCAAAGGAAATTTTTTTAAGGGCCCCCCAAAAGGGAATTTTTTTTTAAAAAGGGCCCCCCAAAGGAAAAATTTTCCTAAGGCCCCCCCCCCCAAAGGAAATTATCCTAAGGGCCCATCAGAGGAAATTATTTTGAGGATCTTCTAGAGGAAATTATTCTGAGGGCCCGCCAGAGGAGATTATATTTGGGGCCTACCAGATGAGATTATACTCAGGGCCCACCAAAGGAGATTATTCTAAGGGCCCACCAGAAGAGATTATACTGAGGGTCCACCTGAGGAAATTATACTGAGGGCCACCTGAGAAGAATATACTGAGGGCAAACCAGAGGAGATTTTATTGGGTTCACCAAGGAGATTAATGAGGGCCCACCCGGGAGATTAACGTGGGTCCACCAAGGAATTAACTGTGGGGGCCACCCGAGGGGGAAATTAACGTGGGTCCCAGAGAGATTTATGAGGGCCCACCTGAGGGGAAAAATTTTAAAGAGGGCCCCTGAGGAAAAATTTTACTGAGGGGCCCACCGAGGAAATTATACTGAGGGCACACCAAAGGAAATTTTACTGGGGCTACAGAGGGATTATAATTGGGGTCCCCAGAGGAATTATTCTGAGGGCAAACCAGAGGGATTTTTTTTTGAGGATCCACCCGGGAGTTTTTATGACGGGCCCCCAAGGAATTTACTGAGGGCCCACCAGAGGAATTATTTCTGAGGATCCCCCCAGAGGAGATTATACTGAAGGTCCCCCAAAGAGTTTAGAGGGGCCCACCCAGGAGTTATACTGAGAGCCCACCCGAGGAATTATACTGGGGCCCACCTGAGGGATTATAGAGGGGCCCCCCGAGGAGATTATACTGTGGGCCCACCAGAGGAGATTATATTGAGGGCCACCAGAGGAGATTATACTGAGGGCTACCAGAGGAGATTACTGAATGTCCACCAGAGGAGATTATACTGAGGATCCACCAGAGGAGATTATACTGAGGATCCACCAGAGGAGATTATACTGAAGGTCCACCAAACGAGATTATACTGAGGGCCCACCAGAGGAGATTATACTGAGGGTCCACCATAGGAGATTATACTGAGGGTCCACCATAGGAGATTATATTGAGGATCCACCAGAGGAGATTATCTGAGGGTCCACTAGAGGAGGTTATACTCGATCCACCAGAGGAGATTATACTCAAGGCCCATCCTCTATTTTTTAGAAGATGTGCATGTCCACTTTAAACGAGTCTTGCCACATCCCAAAATCCCTTCTAGTGCCGGCCTGTAATTCATTAAGAGCCGACCTCAGGGAACGCGTAGATTGCCGCACCTGCGCACCTTTCATGTCTATGGGAGCTCCCAATATACCTCAGCTCTAACTGGGAACCGCCATAGATGAGAGAAATGGAAAAACTGCGCAAGTGCAGCCATCTCTCTGTTCTCTGGAAGGATTTTGCATGTGGCAAAGCCTCTTTAAGTATATTTTGTAAATCCACTTTAAATTAATGGCTGCCCATGAAGGGTTCCTAAGATCTGTTTCAGATGAGGTTGTCTTCTGCTAGACCTTTGGTCTTTTAATATATTATTGTAACAGCTTTGGCCCACCCGAGGATCCTCTGGTACTCTGGCGGACCAGTCCGACCATGTCCACTGCAAAATGTCTAAAAAACGGATTTTAGTGCTAAAATTAGTAAAACAAAACAACGTATTTTTAGCGACAAAAGCTAAATAACTTTAGTATCACCAAAATCCATAAAAAAAAGGATTTCAGCGCCAAAATCCATAAAAAAAAGGATCTTAGTGCCAAACTTCGTAAAAAAAAAAGTATTTTTAGCGACAAAAGTGAGATGACTTTATTTGCACCAAAATCTGTAGAAATCCGCAATTTAGCTCCAAAATCCGTTCAAAAAACTGACTTTTATGCCAAAATCCTTAAAGAAAATCGGATTTTAAACGACAAAAGTGAGATAACTTTATTAGCTCCAAAATGTCTAAAAAACGGATTTTAGTGCAAAAATTTGTAAAAAAAAAAAAAGGATTTTTAGCGACAAAAGTGAGATGACTTTATTTGCGCCAAAATCCGTAAAAATCCGGAATTTAGCACCAAAGTCCATAAAAATCTGATTTTTATCGAGAAACGCGAGATACCTTTATTGGCGCCAAAATACGTAACATGACTACAAAATTACATATAGATGCACTAATGTGCTCTCCGTCCCCTTTTGCAGGGCGGAGTTACAGCCAATATCTTGATTTATGCAGACATTAAAAACCAGACCTGAAAACAAGCAAAAACCGTGCGTTAAAACGCGGCAAAAAACGTGCCAAAAAAATGGAAGATTTTTCAGCAGCTTCTAACAGGCAATGAATAAAAAAATCAGTTTTATAAACGTTTTTAGGATTTGGTTTTCAGCTTGTTTTTTGTCCACTGCAGGGTAGACAGAGGGTAGACATAGAAAGCCATTTGTAAACCAGCAGGATAGATAACCTGCTGTATCTTTCAAACGTATTTGGTGAGAATGTTTATTTACATTGACCTTCATGTTAAAACCTGATCAATAAGATGGGAATTCACCTTCAGTTATATCCTGTGGCTAACATCATTGGCAGCATATCCAAAATAGTGCAAAACAATTGTCGGACAACGTTTTGGAAATCTCTCGCTGTTCGAGTGCTCGTCCAACCGCTCCTGCGTGTACAACAGCAGATTGATAATGTACCGGATCCTTCCTTCAAACTCCAGGACCCTGCAGTGACCCAGAAACATGAGAAGAGCGTCAATCAGGAACAGTCATATTTTGGTCAAGGTCACCCCTCTTGTCTTTTGGTCCCCCCTATAATGACCATGATAATTTCCTAGCCGCTATACAGAGACATTTGTGTCCAGGACTCCTCCGATCACGTCATCCTTGTGACTTCTGCACTGTAATATCATGTGATTTAATATATAAAAATAAAAATTTGTGTTTCATAAATTATTACTAATGATATAAAAGAGCTTCTAATCATTGCACCAGGGGCACAACTATAGACATAGCAGCTGCTATGGGGCCCAGAAGTGGAGAGGGGCCTAATCCGGTGCAAGAACATTGGGCCATATTTATTAAAACTGTCTAGAAGTAGGAGTATGTTGCCCATAGCAACCAATCAGAGTTCACAGCAACCAATCAGAGCTCATAGCAACCAATCAGAGCCCACAGCAATCAATCAGAGCCCATAGCAATCAGTCAGGGCTCATAGCAGGCAATCAGTGACCGTAGCAACCAATCAGAGCCCATAGAAACCAATCAGAGCCTATAGCAACCAATCAGGGCTCAAAACAACCAATCAGAGCTCGCAGCAACCAATCAGAGCTCTTAGCAACCAGTCAGAGCTTATATCAACCAATTAGAGCACATAGCAACCAGTATGAGCTCATATCAACCAATCAGAGCCCATAGAAACCAACCAGAGCTCATAGCAACCAGTCAAAGCTTATAGCAACCAATCAGAGCTCATAGCAACCAGAGTCCATAGCAACCAATCAGAGCCCATAGCAACCAACCAATCAGAGCTCATTGCATCCAATCAGAGCCCATAGCAACCAAGCAGAGCTTATGGCAACCAATCAGAGCTCATAGCAACCACTCAGAGCCCATAGCAACCAATAAGAGTCTATAGCAACCAACCAGAGCTCATAGCAACCTATCAGAGTCCATAGCAACCAATCAGAGCCCATAGCAACTAATCAGAGCCCACAGCAACCAATCAGAGCCCATAGCAACCAATCAGAGCTCATATCAGCCAATCAGAGCCCATAGCAACCAATCAAAGCCCATAGCAACCAAGCAGAGCTTATGGCAACCAATCAGAGCTCATAGCAACTAATGAGAGCCCATAGCAACCACTCAGAGCCCATAGCAACCAATCAAAGCCCATTGCAACCAAGCAGAGCTTATGGCAACCAATCAGAGCTCATAGCAACTAATGAGAGCCCATAGCAACCAATTAGAGTCTATAGCAACCAATCAGAGCTCATGGCAACTAATCAGAGCCCATAGCAACTAATCAGAGCTCATAGCAACTAATCAGAGCCCATAGCAACCAATCAGACTTCATAGCAACCTGTCATCAGGTGGTGAGGGCCCATCTCATTTTGCAGTGGGGCCCTATATGTTCTAGTTATGCCTCTCTACTGTACGGTGCCTCCGGACCAGCAGGAAGGCAGGGGGGGA
>JAODAL010014637.1:0-25000 GCA_025379985.1 Phyllomedusa bahiana
GACCCGGGGGCTCGGCGACAAAACTGTTGTTCGGGATTTTAAAAGCTTTATTTTAAGAAGGTTCGGCTCTTTACTGTAATGTTTTACATTTAATAAAAAAATTTTTTTATTAATACTTCTCCGCCGGCGCTGAGGCGCCAAAATTTCAGGCGCCACCCTTCCATAGTACAATGGGGTTTTAGCCCCGCGCTCTGATTGGCTGGGAAGCCAACCCCCCCTAGCTCAGCCAATCAGCTCTTTTTCTGTCTTTTTACTGTATTTTGAACTGTCCCCCCTTTGATTTTGTTTGGCCCAAACTTCTCATAGGATAAAGGGACTTTTTCGCTCCTATCCTGATTGGTTAATACCCTTCATAGGTTAGAATGGGCCCCCATTCCCCCCTATTTGATTGGTCCAAACTTTCCCTTGGATTTAGGGGACTTTGTCACTCCTATTCTGATTGGTCAATTTTCTCATAGGTTTTAATGGGCTCTGTGCTCCTTTTTCTGTTGGCTGAGCTACCCCAAAGCCCCGCTAGTTTAAACCCAATAGCTCTTTTCAGCATTTTTTTACTGTATTTTGAACGTCCCCGTGGATTTGATTGGTAAAACTTTCCATCGGATTAAGGGGGTCTTTGTCGCTCCTTTCTGATTGGCCGAGTACCAAGCCCCCAGCTCAGCCCCTTTTTTTTCCCTTTTTTACTGAAATTTTGAACTGTCCCCCCGTTGATTCTGATGGTCTTTTTGTTTCCATAAGTTTTAATGGTTCACTTTCCTCCAATCTTTTTGGCCGGTTAGGGGCGACCAATGAGAATGGGTTTCGAATTTGAATTACTGTATTTCCCGGCAATTTACAAATCATAATTCTTGATATTGCCCGTTCAGAGTTTTGGAAAAGGGGTTTTTTTTTTATTTTTTTTTTTACTTCGCTCTTTTCTGCATGTTTTCCTCTTTATAAAGGCGATTTTTTTCGGAATATACTCCTGGCACGGGGGAGCGCCGAATTTGGTTACCCTTCTGTAGGCTTTTCCCCCCCATGTTCGATCCCGCTTCCTTCGCCCCTGCCCGGGGATTTTGCCAAAAAAAATAGGGTTTCCTGTGGGGCTGCCCGAGGGCCTGCATGCCCCCCCGCTTTGCCGACTCGCCATCGAATGCCCCCGGAGTTTAAAGAGGTGGGCCCGCCCCGGAAAGCCTCCCCCCGCCCCCCAAACACCCCATGCCCGCCCCTTTCAGCGGGGCGCGCTAAAAAGTGGTACCTGGCCTAACACTTGTTTCCCTTTGGTGACACGGTTCGGGGCGGGGCGAAGTAAAGAAAAAAAGGGGGCGTAAAGCCCGTATAAAGGGCGCCCTTTTTTGTTTTTCCTTTGGACTTTAATTTGGGGAAAAAAATTTCGTTGGATATTTTTTTCCCGGAAATACCCGGTAGGGGAAAGGGGCAAAGTTTGGCGTTGATTTTGGGGAAATTGTTGTATAATTTAGGTACCAGTGAAGTTAAAAATAGGGGTTTAATAAAAAATATCGTGTTGGCCATGTTATAGAAGACTTAAAATGGGAAAAAGGGGGGTAACCCGCTAAGTTTTTTTTAAGTTTAGGGCTGTATCTTTTGTTTTCACCGTATTTCCACATTATACTCTTTTTTATACATGCCACCATTACATCGTATCTTCGCGCTTTTGTTTTTTAAAGGGCCCCCAAAGATATGATTTTTCCCTGCGGCCCATATAAGGCAATGGAAAGCGGCTGTAGTCCTCTGTTTTTTTGTTGTTCTTTGGTCCCGGGTTTAAACAACATGTTGTATAATCGCCGGACTTTAAAGTTTTTTTTGGGTTTTCCCGTAAAATACAATTGTATGGCCGACGTAAAAAAAAACGAGAAAGTCGGGGTTTTTTTGCGCAAAATGTGAAAAAAAAACACGGTCCTGTTAAAAAAAAGGGACTTGATGAAATTTGAGCAAGAAAACTTGCATGGCTTAACAGATTCAAAGACAGGCAACAAAAAATAATAAAAATGACTGGGTGTATTGAAAAACCTAGAAAGATTAGCAAAGTTAGGGTTTAATTAGTTTAGAGAAAGACTTTGGGATGTATTACTGTGAAAAGGCACAAGGCTGGCGACGTAGGGCCGGTATGTGGCACCGTGGGTCAAGGCCACGGGTAAAGTAAGCAGGTAGTATAGGTCCTGTAACCTTAGTTGCAGACCATGCTTTTTATTTTAGCATCACTGCTTTAAAGAAGTGGTATTATGGGCCGGCTTCTTACTAAAGCCAGTTTTACAGTTGGGGAGGGATGAATGCTCCACAGATCCATCAAGATTCTCTCTGGCCTATATAAAGCTAGGAATCAGGTGTTGTTGGGTATGCTGTGTGAATCCAAGCATGTAGTTGTAAAGGGGAAGGTTGCTGTATTGATCTGCTCCTAAGATGCTGGACAAAAAACCATCCTATGATTGGGAGAAGTCTGTTATGGTTCCGTGGACTAACAAGTTTATGTTAAACCCCTTTTGGAACCTGGCAAATGGTTATCTTTCTGTTTTTTGCAACTTCGATGAGAAATGCATATTGTTATATTTGGACTTGTTTAATAAAAAACCCATTTAATTTGAACTTTGTTGTGTCTGTGATACCCTTTGGACGGCGTTGACACACTTATCATTATATCAAAGGTCAATATAGAGATCTATCCCATGGTCTATTTATAACAGGATTGCATCTAGACCAATGGGGGCATCTTATACGTCTTGTGGAAAGAATAAATTTCCATACATAACACAGAAAGGAGAACTTGTCATGGTGAATTCACCAACAGAGTTCAAAAAGGGTCTGAATGCATTTCTAGAGTGTAATAATATAACAAGTTATAGTGACAAGGATTCTGGAGAGGGGTCGTTGATCCAGGGATTTTTTTACTGTATTGCAGATTGGATCGGGGAAGGATTTTTTTCCCTAAAATGAAGGACTATTGGCTTCTACCTCATGGGGGTTTTGCCTTCCTATCGATCAACACTTTAGCACAATAGGCTGAACTGGATGGACGTCTGTCTTTTTTCGGCCTTACAAGCTATGTAACAATATGATTTAATATTCAAACGTTGGAGACCCATCATTTAGAAGGATGAAGCCATTTTATCTAACATATTAAGCAGAAATAATAGAATCACCAATGACCACAGGTCTTCTAGATAACATTCCGATTTACATGCATATTGACTATTATATGCTTTGTATGACTGGTCTTATACTGAAAGGGGTATACATCTAACCCCAAATTTTAAGCTGGATGAGATGGTAAATCCAAGAAAACTGGGTTTTTCTCAGCAGACTTATATTTCCTCACTTAGTTACTGCATAAGGTGTTAACTGAACATAGCATAGTCCAGGTATAAGCTTATGTTCTCATTAATGAACAACATTAAAACTCCAGTTGGTGCAGACTAAGATCAGAGCCTGGTAAGCGCTACTGTTATGATCAGGTGTCATTTAGATGTAAGAACACATGAATTTTCATTTTTTATACAGCCTGCACAGGCAGGTGTTTATTTTCTTATAAATTCGTTTATGCACACTGTTGCTTCTGTTTATTTTGCTGGTTTGGCTACAAAAAAAGTCAACCAAAGATCCCTGCAGCTTGTTTTTCCACCTCTTATTTAGTCAAATAATTACCATTAGCCAATATATCAAGAAATATTTGACTTGCAAAATAATTTCTATAACAAGCAAATTGTACATACCATTTGCTGTTCACTATGTAAGTGTCCAAATGATTTGCACTTGGCAAGTGTAAGGAACTTTTCTGAAATTACCATAAGACATACTTCTCATATAATAAAAAGTAATTGCAAAGATATTTTTTTCCACTTATTCCGTTAAATAGAGTTGCAGAGCTGAATGCACATGTAAACCACCTCATTAACATAGACATGAAATATGATGAATGAAGGACGCTGTTGGACCCCTGAGACATGAATATAGTTATTAAATAAATTCAGTTAATTAACCTATCTGAAGATTTTCATGCTACATTCAGAACAGAACACATTTTGTACCACCTAAGCATATTACTGGCAGAGCAAAACAAAGATTCCCACAACTTTAATACACGGTGAGAATCAGCATGCCAAATTTCCACTGTTTCCATTAAGGTTCCTTGTACAAGAAAAGTTTTGAAGAGTAATACAAGGTCTTACAATAAAGGTGTTCCTGATGAACACCGATAACTTTAAAATAATAGGTGTTACAGGGTTATTGTCACACTCTTTGAAGTAAAAATTGTGGAAAAGAAAAAATCTAAAATGAGTAAATACAATTCAGCAAATTGCAGGAAACTTTTTCTCTTTAAGAAATTCTTGTGACTTTCACAAGTTTAAACATTTGTCAACTTGATACACTTTTCAAATGTTAAGGGGGATTTACACTGAATGTTTCTTCATTTGCATTTTAATGGACGCTAGTGTTTTAATTTAAGCATTTTTAGTATTTACTGTTTTACTTATTAAGAATTTTTTTTAATTTCCCCAAAATATTTTAAATAATCAAAAAGATAACTAGTGTAATAAGAATAATTCATATGTATGTCCAACTTCTTTTTTTTCTTGGATTTAGCCATTTTGCACAAAGGAAGCCAAACAAAACTTTTTGGACAATTTTTTTGTTATGTGTTAGGGAAATGAACTAAACTTGCACAAAATTCTTATACATGAAAGTTCCATTGATCTGTATGCAGTCTGCTGATACCCAATACAATGTGTCTCTCATAGTTGGTCAATTCCATACATTTACCCCTCTTCTATGATGTTGTACGGGTGTACATTTTGTTGGAGTTTAAAAATGGAAGTGAGTCTGGACCAAAATTGTTGCTGGACTGGAAGTGCCACAGAGCAGTGAGTTAATCCCTATACACCAGTAAACTAAACCTTATCTCCAGTTTTGGGTTAGGATTACAGTTAGTGTCAGAGGGCAAACATTCAGGTTCAGAACTTCCCAAACTCAAAATTTTCACAGGTTCGGTCGAACCTGTGTCAAACCTAACAGGGACAGGTTTTAGGAACACTAATTATGGTATTTTGATATACCGATAGAATATGACATCAGCGTCAAATATGTGAGGATTTTATCTCTAGATAAGGAACTATTTCCAGATACCGGCCCTCGTAATCTTTCCCCATTCGGATTTGGAGAAGTGACTGCGTAAGCACAGCCACTCTCCATTCATTTTAATGGGAATTCCAAGTAAAGCTTCATGCAACAGCATTGCTGTACTCGGAATGCCCTTTGAAAGGGATGTAGAGCGCCTGTGCTTGCGCAGTCAATTCTCCATTTAGAAGTTCTGGGCTCCTGTTCTGGAGATAGGTGCAGGTCCCAGAGGTGGAAGCCATACCTATCTGACATTGATGCCACATCCTATCAATATGTCATCAATGTCTATGATGGCAAAACCCTTTTAAATAGCTTGCTAGTGATTTAATATAATTCACTTCTTTCTGAAATCTGACAATTTAGAGAGAAACTAAAATCATTTATTGTAATCAGTTGATTAAATAGTTATTGAAAAACATCACTCTTCAGCAGACATCAGCAATCCACCAGGGATAGTTTTCTAAGAAGTAGCAATTGTTTTCTTATTAGCATGTCCAGCAGTGTAACCTCTTGTGCTTAACCCCTTAAGGACCAAGCCTGTTTTGACCTTCCTGACACAGCCCTATTTTTGAAATATGACCTGTCAAGTTAATTGATAATAACTTTTTGACACTTTTACCTTTTTCATGTGATTCAGAGATTGTTTTCTCGGTGACACATTGTGCTTTAAGTTAGTAAGAAATTTTTTATCCTATACGAATCCCTTGTTTGTTTGTGAAAAATATCAAAATTTCTGAAAATTTGGAAAATTTGCGATCTTGAAAGTTGCAAATTTCTGCGTGCAAGACAGATAATTTTTCACCACAAAATAGTTTATAACTAGCATCTACCATATGTCCATATAGTTTGGATATTTTTTATTTGTCTTTTTTTTTTTTTTTTTTACGGACATTTGAGGCCTTAGTATTTTGTAGTATTTCTCACATTTTCAAGGAAAATTTGCAATATTATACATTTTTTTTAGGGTCCAACTCCTGTTCTGACGTGGCTTAGGGGCATGCATGTTAGATACCCCCATACGTGACGCCATCTGAGAACTAGAACACCTTAACGTATTTAACAATCTCTCATTTAGGAAGTTTGATTATCCCTTCAGATATTTTCACAGAAATTAAAGCAAAGTTGATGGGAAATTTCCACAAATTTCCACTTTTTTATGCTGAGTTTTCAATATTTATCCATTATTCACTGGAATACGGTAAAAGTGATAGGTTTAAATGCACTTTATATCAATTACCCAGGTTGCCGTTTTAGAGATGTCCCATATGTCGCCCTAGTGCATTATTTGGCTCACCCATAAGCCCCAGAATAGGAGGAGCACCTACTATACTCTGGGGGGTCTCATTTTCAATACGATTTTATTGCAGGGCCATTTCAGGTTTGGGGGACACCTAGTGCTTAAACTTAATAAACACCCTAAATAGACACGCATATTGGTAACTTCACCCTTAATGAATATATCCAGGCGTTGCATTGAGTTTTTATGACCCCTCAGGTGATTCACAAATTTTTTAGCATAAGGCTGTGAAAATTAAAAAAAAATTTTTTCAAAAATCTGCAATTTTAGCTTAAAATGTTTCATTTATACAAGGAATTACTGGAAAAAGAACCACTAGAACTTTTAGTTTAAGGCAATTTTCTTCCATGTTCGGCAATACCCTACACATGTGGGTGTAAAATGATGTTTGGGCGCATGGCAGGGCGTAATAAGGGAGGGGCGATATTTGGCTTTTGGAACGCAGATTTGGTGGGGCCTTTCGCATTTGCAATGCCCCAAAGTAGAACAGGCAAAAATACCTTCAAGAAGTAGCCCTTTTTGGATTCATAACACCCATCAGGGATTCATCTAGGGGTGTATGTGCATTTTGGATGCACAGGTGTTCACATTGTTTTTTTTTTAGCATTGGGCAATGAAAAATGGGAGGAAAAACGCTGTTTCGGTCATTGTTTTTGTGTTTCAATTTTACAGCATCGCCGTGCAGTGTAAATGATGTGATTAACATTAAATATGGGGGCGGTCCAATTGCAATGATATAGGATTTTATTATAGGTTTTTTCTGTTTTATTTCTGTTTAACAGTTGAATTAAGTCGATAAAAAATTGCGTTTTTATGTTGTCCTATTCTGAACAGCATAACTTTTTTATCTTGTGTGTATTGTTGCAGAGCTGTGTATGGGCTTGTTTTTTTCGGGATGAGTATGAAGTTTTTATTGGTAACATTATGGGGTGCTTATGATGCTATGTTTTTTTTAAGGTTTTATGAAGATGGTTTGAACAAAATACTGCAATCTTGGGTAGTGTTTTTATTTTTATTTTTATAGTGGTTCACTGTAACGGTATATATGAAATGGTTAGCTTTACTCAAGCAGGTACATTTTCAGATTACACCGATAACCAATTTGTAGATTTTATTATGTTTCTTATACTGCCTATTTATACAATAAAAAACACTTTTTATTCCAACCAGGAAATATACGTTTTTGCATCGCAATAGTCTGAGAGCCATATACTTTTAATTTTTATGTGTTGGAGCTGTGTAGGGACTTGTTTTTTGCGAGATGAGTTGACGTTTTGATTATATAATTTTTGGGGGGACAAGGCTTTCTTGATCGCTTTTAAATCCATTTTTTGGAGGCCAGGGTGATGAAAATACTGCAAATCCTAGTAGTGTTGTTTATTTTTATTTTTTACTGGGCTCACAGTGCAGTTCAGTGATAAGTTAGCTTTACTCTTTGTGGTCGATTACGATTATGGCGATACCCATATTTTTTTATAGTTTTTTTTATGTTGAAGCTGCTTTAAAACAAAAAAAAAGAAAAAGTGTTTTTAGGTGTGTAAAACAAGTTTTATGCATCGCTATCTGCTGAGTGCTTATACATTTTTTATTTTTCCGTTATACAGAGCTGGTATAAGGGATTTTTTTTTTGCGGGATGAAACTGAGTTTTAATTGGTACACTTTGGGCATTTCTAGGAGTTGTTGATCGCTTTGTATTCATTTTATGTGCTGCGGGATGAACAATAATCTTAAATTCTGTGATTGTTTTTTATTTTTTTTTTTTACGGGTTCACCAGTTACAGGATAATTAACATGACAGATTTATGGCAGGGCGTTAAGCTCGCGATACCACAATATGGGTTACTTTATTTAATTTTGTTCCAACCTTTTTTTGGGGCGCTCGCACGTGTTGGCGTTTGTTAAAGGGGGTCTAATAGGGCGGTTGTACGTATTTTGTATTTTATTTTTCGTTGTTTTGTGTTTTACTTGTTTATCACTTTTTTTAACTTTTTTTCACTTTTTACTTTTTATTTCTTTTCCCACATAGGGGGATTTGTTTTGAATGAAAGTCTTTAGATATCTCATTCAATAGGGAATCAGTGCATAGTTGTTTGCTTTGAATGGTTCAAATTAAACAACGTCAGGTCACAGATGACGGGCCATGCCCACAGGGCTCGGACCGTGCAGAGTGACGTCACGACAACACCGGATGGCATCTATCTGCCTTCCGTGATGTCTGTCAGAGGGCAGGAGCTGCACGGAATCGCCCAGATCCGTGCGCTGATGCCGCCGAACAGATGCTAGGAGGAGCAATCTCACTCCTGCGTATCCTTAGTTATTGACGACTCCGATCGTCGCGATAATTAAGGGGTTAACCGCCTCACCACCCGGCAGCGATCCGGGGTCGGGGCCGACGCTGACTGGGTTGTCAGCTGTAATATACAGCCGACACCCCGCGCCGAGTCGCGGCGGAATTCTGCTTTAGAGTTCGCTCGATCATCTGGAACGTATCCATCGTCCAGGTGCGTGAACACCCAAATCGACCTGGACGTTACTGGATACGTGATAGGTTCGTTAAGGGGTTAAAAATCCCCAACGCTTACCGCTCATAGTAGAGGTGATCGTCTTACATGTGAATGTGTAAATAGGCAGCGGCTGTGGCCGTCCTTACATTCACTTCTATGGGGTTCCAAACATAGCTGAAGCCTCACTCTCAGCTAATTAGGACAGATCCCATTGAAGTGAATGAGGAGAACGTCCGCAAGTGCCATGTTAATCATTCAAATGCATGACCGCTGGAGATTTTTCATCTTGGTGCCACTCATAATTAGCTTTCAACATGTAGGGACAGGCAAATTTAGACTATTATCAAATACATTGCTCTTTTATTTGCTTTGTTTGAGGAGATGGAAATTTTATATATTCTGAAGTGACCACAAGTTTTCTCATTGGTCACTGATTGGGCATGAGCGATTTATTTATTGACAATAAGTTGAAATTGGCACGGTTTTTAGGCTTTATCGGAATTTTCCAATCACGCGATAGTTTAGGTTGACATTCTTATAGATAATCATTTAACTATCAGCGCCCTTTTTCTGTGTTTCTGTCATTTGGTGGACCAGCAATCATCTCCTAGGATAGAGGCGGGGTAGAGGAGGATGTGTTGGTTATCATTTGCTGCAAAAATAAGTGGACCTAGTTTATCTATGCAACTGCAGTTCCTGCTTAGAGTCATTCTTCTGTCTATGTCACTTCACTGCAGGGACGTCTTCGGCGTCTGAACCAATAGCTGTTCTAAGCTCAGATGTGTGTGTCTCTTATTATACACAAAACCACATCCAACCTTGGCTATAGCTTAGAATATTGTTAGATTAGGAGGAATTCACTTTTATTTAGTTAGAGATAGTTTTAAATAAATTAGGCAGTGGTGTGAGCGCGCGGTCGTCGGGCGGGGTTAAGAGTGTTTGGAGGGGAGATAATAGTGTGTAGCCCAGTGTGTTCATGTTGCCTTGAATTAAAAAAGCAATTTTTTTTACCACTTTTTTGCATCGCAGACATCTGTAGGAGGTGAAATTGTCCCTTTTGTTTTTCCAGTTCTATTGCACTCACTGCGGGTCAGTGTTCCCAAAACCGGCATAAACGTATCCCTATACCTTTTAAATAGTTACTATTGTAGTCCTTGCGTCTGTTTGCGGCAAAGAGCTCAGTTGTACGCAAATTTTTGTGTTCTATTTATTTTATAGTATTATTGCGCTGTAGTACAGTGGTGACGAAGACTGCCATATTTAATCCATATTTCATTTAATAGTTCTTTATGATCTTTGTGTCATTATGGTTTGCACCGCAAAGACTCTGTGTACGCAAATTGTGTTATTCATATTTTATAGATAAAATTGTGCCTGTTGTCAGTGGTGCCCAAATGACAGCCAAATTAAAAACATATAAACACATTTAACCCTTCACGACATTGGAACGGTTTGCATACGCCCTCAGCGGGAAGTGACTTCCCGCAAATGGACGTATGCATACGTTCTGGCGATCGTGCGGGTTGCAGGTGGCGTGTGCGCACACTGATCACGACATGGGAACAGCGGTTAAATTACCTTCGGCTTCATTGCCGCATCACCCCCGGCCAGGAGTGAGGCTCGACGCGGTTGCTTATACACATTAACTCAGACGATAAATAAGATGTCGGTGCTAAGGTCAAGGCAGGTCGGAGGGAGCCCTCCTGCCTGCTTCAGCCGCGCTGCTGCACGAGTGAGAGTGCAAGCAACCGATCTATCTGACCAGCTGGACTAGGGAACTGAAAATCACTTCACGGAGCTGTCTGTGAAGTCACGATGCCCACAATGACATTGGGGCATCGTGAATGACAGTTTGTCATGAGCGACAGTGCATAGCAACAATTCTATGTTTACTGGCTGCCTTCAGAAGATATGAAGATGCTGTTATAAATCCCCTATGGGGCAAAAATTTAAAATAGTGTAAAAAATTTAAAAAAAAAGTAAAAAAAAAAGTAAAGACAAACAATAAAATAAAATACACGTACACGCTCTTTTCCCTTTTTCATAAGCCAATCGCCCCAAAAAAGTTAAAAAATAAAATATGTACCCATATTGGTATCGCACACGTGAATACGTACTAGTCCTATAAATGTGCATATTACTTATCCCGTAGGTGACGCTGTTAAAAAAAAAAAAAAAACAATCAAAGATTTGCATTTTTGTTCATCCCGCAGCACATAAAATGGAATAAAAAAGCGATCAAAAACTTTAACCAATTTGTACCAATTAAAACGTCAGTTCATCCCAGCAAAAAAAAGTCCTTACACCTCTCTGTATACGGAAAAATAAAAAGATATGGCTCTCAGAAGACAGCGATGCATAAAAATTGTTTTACACAATAAAAAACTTTTTTTTTTTTTAAAGTGCTTCAACATAAAAAAAATATATAAATTGGTATCCCGTAATCATATCGACCACAGAGTAAAGCTACTTGTCATGGATACTGCACAGTGAGCGCTGTTTAAAAGTAAAAATAAAAAACACTCTAGGATTGCAGTATTTTGTCACCTGCCTTCCAAAAAAGATTTAAAATGATCAAAAGTCTTGTCCCCAAAAAATATACCAATAAAAACGTCAAATCATCCCGCAAAAAACACGACCCAACACAGCTCCATACACCGAAAAATAAAAAAGTTATAGCTCTCAAACTGCGACGATGCAAAAACGTGTTTTCCTTTTTGAATAAAAGTGTTTTTATTGTGTAAAAGCAGTAAAACATGAAAAAAAAATAAAAATTTTGGTATCACTGTAATATTATCGACCTGCTGAGTAAAGCTTAGAATGTCATTTTATACCGGCACGGTGACGCTGTAAAAATAAAAATAGAAAACACTACCAGGATTGTTGTATTTTGTTCAAAATGCCTCACAAAAACCTTAATTAAAAAGTGATAAAGCGTCATATGCCCCATAATGGTACTAATAAAAACGTCAACTCATCCCCACAAAAAACAGCCCATATATCAGCTCAGTATACAGAAAAATAAAAAAGCTATGGTTGTCAGAATATGGACAAATAAAAACGCATTTTTTATAGAACCTATTTCTATTGTGTATCAGTAATAAAACATAAAAAAAAACTATATAAAATTGATATCATTGTAATTTGTACCGACCCCATAGTAAAGTTATCCTGTTTTTATCCCGTACGGCGAACATTGTAAGAATGAAGCCCAAAAAAACAATGGTGGAACTGCATTTTTCCCCCCCATTTTCATGGCCCAATACTGAAAAAAAATATGGAACACTGTGCGCCCAAAATGCACAGTAACCCTAGATGAGATCCCTGAGGGTGTTGTTGAATCCAAAATGGGGCGACTTCTGGAAGGTTTCACCTGTTCTGGTACTTTGGGGGCTTTGCAAATGCGACATGGCCACCCACCAAAATCTGCGTTACAAAAGCCAAATAGCGCATCCATCCGTCTGTACCCCCTGCCACGATGCGCCCCCAAACAGCAGTTTACACCCCACATGTAGGGTATTGCCGAACTGGTAGAAATTGCGTTTGAACACAATTTTGGCGTGCTCTTTGTTTCCAGGATTTCCTTGTGAAAACTTAACATTTTGTCAGATAATAATTGCAGTTTGTTGGAAAAAAAAATTAAATTTTTAATTTTTCACAAGGTTGTGATTCACATGATGGTGGCACGGTATATCATACACTCTCATGCAAGCCGGGATTATATTCTTAAGGGGGTTTGTTAGTTTCCAATATGGGGTTTTTTTAGGGGGTGTTTATTAAATTTTTTTTAACACCTTAGAGTGTCCGCAAACCTGAATGGCCGCCTCCTAAGATAGCGATAATAATTCGTAATGAAAATGAGACCCCAGAGGTCAAGTAGGTGCTCCTTCTACTCTGGGGCTTGTGGTTGGACAAATTGGCGCACATAGGCCAAACATATGCGGATATCTCCTGAAAAATGGTAGGAAATCTGGGGAATCAATATTAAGTTGCATTTCTGATCACATCAATCCGCTGTTCTTGTAAATAATGGATAAAAATTTTAAAATCTGCAAAAAAAGTGAAAATTTTTGTGAAATTCAACTCACTTTGCTTTAAATTCCTGTGAAACACCTATTAGGTTATAAAACTTCTAAATGCTGTTTTCGAATACTTTAAGGGGTGTAGTTTCTTAGATGAAGTCATTTATGAGGATCTCTAACATATAGGCCAATCAAAATCACGTTAGAACTGGACTGGTCCCTAAAAATATGTATATTGCAAATTTTCTTGAAAATTACTACTAAATTTCTAAGCCCCCTAATGATGGAAATAATAAAAAAAAGACATTAAAAAAATAGTCAGAATATGGTTGATGCTAGTTATAAGCTATTTTGAGTGGAATAAACGTATCTGTCTTACACACAGAAATTTTTGACGTTTACAAAGGTAATTTTTTACGATTCTTTGATATTTTTCACATATTAACCATGGACTTTTGGGACCAATATTTCTTACTTTCTCTTAAAAGCCATGTGTCACGAGGGAAACACAATCTTCTCGAATCACTATGGATAGGTTAAGTGTCAAAAAGTTATTCTCACATACAGTGGAACATGCCAGATTTAAAAAATGGGGCTCTGTCAGAGAGGCCAAAACTGGCTCCGGCGGTAAGGGTTTAAAGGGGATGTATCGCTTCTTTACTTCGGCTGATTCATATGCCTCTCAGCTTCTCAACTCTAGAAATGCAGGGGTTTTTCTTCCCCTCCCAGTTGGGGGACATCATCCCCCCTTCACTGTTCATACAATTGCGTTCTTGTGGGCATGTGCCATTCTGCTTACTAGGTGAGCCGACTTTATCCTATTTTCTATAGTGTCATACAGTTGAATCCAGCTTTCTATGAACGGCACAGATCTCCCTTCTAGGCAGGAAGGCAGTGGATTGACACCACAATTTGCGAGTTTCTGGAGTTATCGAAGCCCTGCAGTGTTAATTCTGTTTCCTTCTCGGCCCTGTGCAGAGTGAATAATGTGCCAGTCCCTTACTTGAGTGAAAGGCAGGAATGGCAAATGCTCCGTGGGGCGATACGTGACCGGCGGTTTTGAATGAACATGGAATGTTAAATGAGCCTCTCAGATAGTGATATGCAAGGAGGAGGGATTCCCCGACAGCACTGGATAATCTGTGTTAAAACAGAAGAAAGATAAGGAAAGGAAAAAACTGTGAATACAAGACAGCTTTGCTAATGACATTTATTGCAAAGTTACTTGTTTCTCAAACTGTCCCACTTATTTTTTCTGAAGACCATTTAATTAAATGATACAACCCCTTTTAATACTCCAAACATTTATGATCATTTTGTCCCCACATTCAGATGCCATACTACTCCCCAAATTTAGGTGCCAGCCCGTTCCCAAACAATAGTTTCTTTAAATAGACAGAAGTCACCCCAGTTCATTCAAAAACCCAAATCCCTCTTTCCTACACCAATTTTTGAACCACTTATTCACTTCTGTAATCTCCCTCTCTCTGTCGTGGCACATAGGACAGGTAGTATTTCTTAAAATACTGCCTTGGATTTCCCTGCCTTGAGCTTTTGGCCTATTTTTTTTTTTTTTTTTTACTTAAATCTAAATCGAGACACCTGATCCTATATTCTTTTCCTCATCAGTCATTTTTATTTCCTGATTGTAGAATTTTCCTATTCGGCGTCTATATATGATTTCGTAGGGATAGAATTCTTGCTTGTACTGCTTGTTAACAGAAGTCAGAGCAGATGCTTTACAAGCAGATGCATGCACATAGGATTCTAAGACAGTTACGGTCCAATAAAACTTAGTATAGGAGAGTTTTCACTGTGAAGGGAAGAGGAGAGGGGGTACGGAGCTGTGACATTCTCCTCTTGTGACTACGGTTGGGATTCCTGTGTTATCTGGTACACATTTGGGGTTCCATTTTCACTGTTTGACTCTGCTTTGAATGTTTGCATAAAATGAGCACACTGGATGAAAAAGCTCGCTAAAATGAGCAGGAGTGTCAGACTCGATTATTAGCCTAGTGGACCTAAAGTGATTAAACTGCAGGATTTATATAGTATTACTTATAAATAATAATACTTAAAGTGGATCTGTAATTAATTTTAAATAAGAATGTCCACAAAATATCCTTAAAATAATGGTGTTTAACAATTATATTCTGGGAGTCTTATTCACACATTTTAGTAATTTTTTGATTGATCACTATTTCCCGTTCAAGGGACCAACTTACACTTCCGACATTACATTTGTCTCAACTGGTGCATATTGCACCATGACAGCTGGATTCTCACCAGTCATCTATCAACCCCATCGTGATATGTTGAATTCGAGCAGCAGGTAAACAACATAGTGTTTGACAATCCCGGTCTTTGTGACAGATTGCCCTGTCTGTTCCTCTAAAAATTGAGTCCCCAACTACGAGTACCTTTCTAGCCTACCCTTTGCTCCTATTCCCCAGAAGCGGACAGGGGAAATGCTTTACTGCAGCAGCGCTATTTCTAAACTGACAAAATCTTGCATGTTTGTTGGGGTGTGCCAGATCAGGACTAGCCTCCCTGACATTTACCCTTCTTTCTGACTGTCACCCAGCTAGCTGCCTCATTTCCCTAAAACTCCATGCTTCCATGCTCCCCTGCATTTATTCCAGCGAGTATTGGTTCAAGAATTACATGCATTAAGGCATTGGCTAATAAGTAAGGCAGATTCAGAATTGCATACTTAAAAGGGATGTCAGGTTCTTTTCTTTTTTTTTTTATAAATTAGGCTCACTATGGGCTGAAATGTGTTGTATACTTTATTAATGTGTGATGTTTGTTAGGTGTGTGCTTTAAACTTACGGTATACTGAAATGAAATGTATGGCCCTTACTACTTCATACACTATAGAAAAGCTGAATGGCCTGCTGACAAGCGCACATGCACCAGTGCCTTTATATCATAGCCACCTGCAGCCCTCCCTTATACAGAGTAGTGTGATATTTTGTTCAGGGAAGGCTGTAGCCGGCTACACTACAGCAGCCAAGGGCTCTCGACATAGCTAGATGTGACTCGTGCCAACAGAGAGTATATATAGGATATATGTGTGCTCTTCTATAGTGTATGCAAGAGTAAGTTATGTCATTATTTATGGTCATAAAAATAATAGTAAAAATATACATTTAAGATACACACCTAGCACAATACACATCAAAAAACATATAAACACCATTTCAGCCCATAATGAGCCTAATTTATTAAAAAAAAAAATAAAAAAAAAAAGACTACCCCTTTAAGCAAAATCATGAGATAAGCGTATAAATAAACATTGAAAATTTACCCTCCATTTGGTCTTATGCCCTCAACTTAATTCTCATTCTAGCAGTCAAAAACAAAGACATAGCAGAAGCCAATTAGGATTGTACTACATGAGCCTCTTATAAGTGAGCCTTTAAAATATGCACTCTTTAACCAATGCAGGAAACAATATAATGCAGGGGTGACCCAATAGGATGAGGCTACAGTAAATGGTATTTTGATGGATGCACAGTCAGGTAGGTCAGATACATCATGGATTATTTACCAATTATCTTTAATAAGAGTTTCTATTTCACATCTAGGTTTATTCGTACCTGGGCATTTCATGTTAAAGACAGTATCTTGGTCAAAAAATGTTAAAAATTTTGAGTACATGTCTGGATGATGTGACAGGAGGTGGTGGTTTCGGCATGATATGAAGAACCCATTTTATGGCAAACTTTGCTGAAAAGATATTGACAGTTAGAAGAAAAGCAGCAGTAATAGCTCATGAACTGTGTAACATACAACACCCTCTCCGCCTACAGCCATTTTGAATCGCATGACGTTTTCTCTGTGGATTCTATTGCTTAAAAAAGATCCCTCAACTATAAGAAGTTTATTCCAAAATAAAGCTGTATAACTCCATTACTGAAGTTCCAATGGTAAAGTGTACTTTATTCACTCATACTCAACGTTTCAGTCCCACATCAGGGATTCTTTGTCAAGCTGCTTGATAAACTTCTGTTCACCTCTGCCCCCATTTCAGCCCTTACCGGAGCTCCAGTGTTCCATGCAGGCTAACTCATGCTGTAACTTGACATTTTTTTGTTCAGTTGCTCGTGTGACCAGGTGCCAATTACTGGCGTTTGTGGTCTCTGCTCACATGTATGGCACGTGACCCCAAACACCAGAGATAGAGAGAGAGTGTCACTGCTAAACATCTGGTGAGGTGGCAGCAGAGCTCCAGTACCAGTAGGAGAGATGTGTACAATTTTTTTTTTACTTTTTTTTTTTTTTAGCAGTTAGAAGATTTTTCGAAAATGTGTTTAATTTTTTTGATATGGCGCCATGAAGAACATTTTACATACATGGTAGACACAGGGCTGTTCCTACCCTCAATTGCACCCAGGGCAAGGTGAAGAAATTTCGCCCCCCCCCAGCCCCCCCCCCCTCCCACTCTCCATTAACATGTTGTGCCAAAAAGATATAACAAAAATTTCTATGTATAAGATTACTAATTAATAGTTATACAGTTACCAAATAACACTTGCCTACACAAAACCAGAATACAATGACTAAACATTACCATTAATCCAATTAAAAACAAAATTGTAACACACCATAACCAGATATCACAATTGATATAATAATTTTTAGGCAGGGGTTAAGACAGTAAAATATGTACTCTGCCATGGTTTTGGTTTAATTTTTATGGACTTCAGTGTGCGCATATATGTGATAACTTTATTCGTGGGTCAGTTACAGTATGACGAAACAAAGTGTTAAATGGTTTGTTATATTTGCTATAGTTAAAAAAAGAGCCATAACTATAGTATGTTTTGGGGTAATACAGAAATTTTTGTAACTGTATTCCATTTTTTTGGGGAAGCAAGAGGAGAAAAAAAACCTTCATTCAGGTATTGTTTTTTTCTTCTTCATTGCTCCCAGTGCTTATAAATGTGGTGATTAATAGTTTAGACTTTTATCGGTGGGGAAAAAACAATTAGGTTTATTTTTTATTGCACTTTTTTCATATGATAAATGGATATTTTTGTTTTATAATTTGTGTGTGTATATTTCTCAAAACTTTACTGTACTTCACTAATTCCTTCCTGTCTGCTAGTAGGTGTAAGGTCTGACAGATGTTTAGGGAGTTTAGTGTAGCACAGCAGGGGCGAGACGACGGGTAGGCGAAAGTAGGTGACTGCCTAGGGCGCTAATTCTTCCCAGACAGCAAGGAGGTATGGAGTGGGCTGAATTTCTGCTGGGGCGCGCAATATATCTTGTTTGCCTGGGTCACCAGTATACCTTGTCTCAGTCCTGCAGCACAATAAGTAAGCTGTTACACTATACTGCACCAAATCCCCATCATGATCTGCATGCTGATGATGGGAGTTTAGTGCAGCACAGTAAGTATAGTAGCACACCTACTGTGCTTTCCTAAGATTCCCACATCATGTGCCTGCAGATTATGAGGGGTGTTTGGTGCAGCAAAGTAAAGCTACAGACTTAAACAGGGGTTTTAGGATAGTGCTAAAACACATGGTGGTGGGGGTGCAGTGCAGCCTCCTCTGTAATATAAATCTTGGAAGTGGCAGAACTCAGCAATAATCCTGTGCTGCATACTCACCTAGTGCAGCAGTATCAAGTATGAAGAGGATCTGTCTGAGTTCTGGCAGCGCGGAGGACACTTTCTCTTCACAGGGAGGGGGGAGGGGGGGGGGGGGAGGTGACTGTGCTTGGTGCTACAGGAAGCCTGCACAGCTGCTCCGGGGAGGCTCAGCTCTCTCATACATATCATAAGAGGCAGGAGCTGGTGATGCATCTATTACAGCACCCACAGTTCAGGTTGGCAGCTTAGTGGCAATGTGCCTTCAACAGTCCTGCTCACCTTTACAAGGCCATTTATAGAAAGGAGAAATCTGGCAACAGACAATGTGCAGCCTGACTTCCCGCAGACTACGCTGCCTGCTCAATGAGGTAGGAGAGGGAGAGCACCTTACTCCAGCGCCCCCCTGCTGAGCGGCGCCCAGGGCGACTGCCCGTCTTGCCCGCCCCAAGGAACGGCCCTGGGTAGACATGCCCTGTGGTCTAATCACTGTGCCAAGATCTTCTCGATTTTGTTGAATCTGAATTAACTTTTTAGATGAAAAACTCCATCAAACTGTACAATGCAAACTTGATCTTTCTATAAGAAAACATGTGGGACATAGAGAGTAAGTGTATGTTATGCCTGACACTCTGCCATGGCTGGTAAAAAAATGGCACTGTGACCCCAAGGCTACAGTTTGCAGATATGCTATATGCTTGTGAAGCTGAAAACAGTAAAAGCTAATTTACACTACTGTTTTAAAGCTCAATTAAAGCAGAAATAGTTCCCATCATATAACGTAATAAATCAACAAAAATTTTCCTTTGGGAAGATTTTTCTTTTAATCAGTGCGAGAATCAATTCTCATATCTCTTAAAAAATTGATGCAGGAAAATGTAGCTGTAAATGTTAGCATGAATAAGTGTACTGTACAGTAGAAATAAGTGTAGCAATAGATAATGAAATGTATCATTCACTCTCCTTCAGAAGTAATAACCACCAATCTGTGGAGAGGAGTTTTGGGGTTTTTGCCCTTTTTGGTACAGAGAAGAGTATAGGTTCGCTAAAAAGATACCTTTGATGCAGCACAGAATGGGAGTTCCCATTTTTTGTTAGGTGATGCTCCTTCCATATTCACACACTTTTTTCTCCATGGAGACTCGCCTGAAAATAAAATTTCATACACTACTGGATCTTCTCAATGAGAATAAGGCCATGTTCACACGGCTTAAAATGGGCCGTATTTCGGTCCGTAATTACGTGCCGGAGTGCGCCTATTACGGGCCGAAAACGGCCCATTCATTACGGTAATTCACAGTTCTGATAGAGAACTATGGATTACGTCTCTTCGCCGGGCGGGGAGATAATTGACATGTGAATTACTAGCCGCAAATACGCGCCGCTAGCAACTCAAGTCTGTGGGCCGGCGAGGTGCCGGCCCCCTGCTCAGTCCCCCGCTCCCGCCCCCGGTCACACGGCGTAATTATTTTGTCTGTAATCTTGATGATGAAACTATTTAACACAGTTGAGTCACATTATAATGACCACATCCTATTTTTGATGTTGGCAGTGTTTAGCTCATGAAGGAAGTGGGGAATAAAAGTATTTAGTCAGCCACCAATTGTGCAAGTTCTCCCACTTAAAAAGATGAGAGAGGCCTGTAATTGACTTCATAGGTAAACCTCAACTATGAGAGACAAAATGAGAAAACAAATCCCGAAAATCACATTGTCTGATTTGGAAAGAATTTATTTGCAAATTGGTGGAAAATAAGTATTTGGTCAATAACAAAAGTTCATCTCAAAACTTTTGGCAATGACAGAGGTCTTCACAAGGTTGGCACACACTGTTGCTGGTATGTTGGGCCATTCCTCTATGAAGATCTCCTCTAGAACTGTGATGTTTTGGGGCTGTCGCTGGGCAACACGGACTTTCAACTCCCTCCAAAGGTTTGCTATGGGGTTGAACTCTGGAGACTGGCTAGGCCACTCCAGGACCTTGAAATGCTTCTTACGAAGCCACTCCTTCGTTGCGCTTGTGGTGTGCTTGGGATCATTGTCATGCTGAAAGACCAAGCCATGTTTCATCTTCAATGCCCTTGCTGATGCACTTAAAATCTCACGATACATTGCCCCATTCATTCTTTCATGTACACGGATCAGTCGTCCTGGTCCCTTTGCAGAGAAACAGCCCCAAATTATGATGTTGCCACCCCCGTGCTTCACAGTAGGTATGGTGTTCTTTGGATGCAACTCAGTATTCTTTCTCTTCCAAACACGACAAGTTGTGTTTCTCCCAGACAGTTCTACTTTGGTTTCATCTGACCATATGACATTCTCCCACTACTCTTCTGGATCATCCAAATGCTCTTCAGATGGGCCCGTACATGTACCAGCTTAAGCAGGGGGACACGTCTGGCACTGCAGGATCTGAGTCCCTGGCGGAGTAGTGTGTTACTGATGGTAGCCTTTGTTACATTTGTCCCAGCTCTCTGCAGGTCATTCACTAGGTCCCCCCGTGTGGTTCTGGGATTTTTGCTCACCGTTCTTGTGATCATTTTGACCCCAAGAGTTAAGATCTTGCATGGAGCCCCAGATTCAGGGAGATTATCAGTGGTCTTGTATTTCTTCCATTTTCGAATTATTGCTCCCAGAGTTGATTTCTTCACACCATGCTTGCCTATTGCAGATTCAGTCTTCCCAGCCTAGTGCAGGGCTACAATTTAGGTGCTGGTGTCCTTCGACAACTCTTTGGTCTTCACCATAGTGGAGTTTGGAGTATGACTGTTTGAGGTTGTGGATAGGTTTCTTTTATACTGATAGGTGCCATTACTACAGGTAATGAGTGGAGGACATAGTTACAGGTCTGTGAGGGCCTGAAATCTTGCTTGTTTGTAGGTGACCAAATACTTATTTTCCACTATAATTTGCAAATACATTATTTTCAAATCAGACAATGTGATTTTCTAGATTTGCTTTCTCATTTTGTCTCTCATAATTGAGGTCTACCTATGATGTCAATTACAGGCCTCTCATCTTTTTAAGTGGGAGAACTTGCACAATTGGTGACTGACTAAATACTTTTTTCTCTCTCAATGTATATAATCCCCCCCCCCTCCCGTAGGTAGTGTGACGCCTCACTCATGCTTGGACGCCATCTTGGCCACGCTTGGCGTATTGCAGTCTTCCCCAAAACCAGACCACAAAGCCCACCAACAGGTCAAGTTTTCAGGATCTCACACAGAATGCACTGACAATAATTAAATCACCTGTGCAATGCTAAGGAGAGACATAAAATATGACCTGTTGCTGGGCCTTGAGGACTGGAGTTGGGGACCCTTGGCTTATGGGATCGCCGTCTTTCGTAAATGGATTGCACAGACAAGGGCTTCTTCCTTAACTCAGCCTGTTTTCTGTTGGCACAGGTTGGTAACACACCACATAACACAGAGTAAACAAAAACCTAGGCCGTCTGGCCACTAGCTATACCAATAGCTTCCCTAACTATCGTGGTCTGGACCTAGCATCCAGCCCCACAAATAACCACTGTACCACCAGTCACCGCTGGTTCATTCCTCCAGCCTGCAGGGTAAGAAGAGCCTTCCTTGCTTGCTCCACTGCTGCTCCAACTGCAGGTAGCAGACCACACCTCCCTGAACACCTGTAGAGACAGGCTTTTTATAGCCATCCAGGGACTGGCCCACAACCAGACATAGAACCTGGGAACAGCCACCCACCCATCTGCAGCTGTTCCGGGGAAGCCAACCCATAATGGCTGGATATCAGCCGTGCTACATACAGCTGTCAGCAACCTAGTGTTGCTGACAGATAACCATTGGCTCCCCCCACCAAGACCAGGCCCTTGGTGGCACGTCTCTACCAGGATGACTCCACCTAGTGGCAGAAACAGGCAACTCCCTGTAGTCGCTCTGCCACAGTAGCTATATAGGTGTTCAGTCTGCAGAGCTTGTGTACACTGGTATCTACCACTATATAGTCACTGTATGGAAGTAATATACAGTCTCCAGAGCCTATGTACACTAGTATCTACCACTATATAGTCACTGTATGGAAGTAATATACAGTCTCCAGAGCCTATGTACACTAGTATCTACCACTATATAGTCACTGTATGGAAGTAACATACAGTCCCCAGAGCCTATGTACACTGGTATCTACTACTATATAGTCACTGTGTGGAAGTAATATACAGTCTCCAGAGCCTATGTACACTAGTATATACCACTCTATAGCCACTGTATGGTGGAAATATTGGTTGTAATATAATGGTTTAGGTTCAGGCACAGTCTGGCTCTCCAAGATGATGAATAGGCTCTCCAATGTCCAGGAAAGCTGGGGGATGACAAACCCTCAATTATCTTTCTTCCAGAACGTTACACAGTTGGGTGTAGTAGGTGTTGCCTTTTGTGAAGGAGGTGTTACTTTATATAAAGAGGGCGTGGGCTATGCACATTTTGGGGTGGTGAATGTCCATCTTTTGCTCCCAAAAATTCTTGTCACCTTAGTTATGGGCATGTTGTGGAACCCATTGATCTGAAACACGTAAGTAACAGTATGTTTTTCTACTCAATGGACTAAATAAAGTATGTTGTTTTCCTAATGGTCCGGGAGTTTAACTTGGGAGGTACGAGTCTTCAGGTGAACCAATATTCCCAGCCTTTGCTTTCCTTCAAAGGCTTGGAGGATGAGTGCTTCATTGAGCTCAAGCAGGAACATACTGTGAGGGTAAGTTCACATGACAGCCTTTTGGCACTGATAGTGTCTAATTAGCATTATGTCTATGTCGGACATGTATGAAAACTGTCTAGGTCTAAGACTGTCTTTGCTGCCCATAGCAACCAATCACAGCTCCTCTTTCGTTTCTTCTGAGCACTAAGCGAATTGGGACCCCGGATTAGTTACTATGGGCAACAAAGAAGGTCTGACACCTAGACAGTTTTCATACATGTGGCCCTTAGAGTATTTCCATACAATTCATTTTTTATTGCGTCACATGCCGGTAAAAAAATGTATCATAGCCTTGAATGGTATGCATCATGTATCACAATGTGTGCGAAAAAGGTAACCCAGTGAAGACTGCGACACGGACAGGGCGATCCCCTAAAGATTAATGGAGAAGTGGAAGCCCTATATGCATTTCATTTGCCCCATTTCCTGATGGCATATGCTTTTCCTAGGGGACTCAATAGTGTAGTCTTCTGCAGGACGACATCTACTCTATAAGGCCGCCGTGGCATCTGCCGGATTCCTTTTTTCACTGTACCCTGACAGATACCTCAAATGTAATCCTTAACCCCTTAATGACCTTGGGCGTATGAGTACGTCCCAGGGCCGCTAAGGGGCTTTGCAAATTGCCGCTAACACCCGGAAGTAACAGCGCCGCCGGGTGGCTCCGCCCGCTGGCGCTGTTTAACCCATCAGACACCGCGGCAAAGATGGCCGCGGCGTCTGAATTAACGCCGATTGGTGCCGCGCACCGATCGGTACGGTCATTGGCAGATCCGACGACCGGGCATGGTGGTGGAGAGCCTTGTGAAGGCTTCCGTCACTTACCCTGGCCGGTTTGCCCCGCTTCCGTCCGCAGACAGGAAGTGGGGAAACCGCCATCTTTGTACACCCTAATGCATTGCATTAGGTTGTATTAACAATCGCGCCACCTAGTGGTCAAGTACCATAGGTGGCCTCAATGTTACAGTAAAAAAAAAAAAAAAACGTTTTAAAGTACAAAAAAAAAAAAAAAGTATTAAAAGGTCAAATCACCCCCCTTTCCCCATTTTACAAATAAAATCATTAATATAATAAAAAAAGTTACACATATTTGGTATCGCCGCGTCCGAAAAAGTCAGATCTATAAAAATATAACATCATTTATCCCGTACGCTGAACACCGTAGAAGAAAAAAAAATTCCAAACGCCAAAATTGCGGTTTTTGGTCATTTTACGTTACTCAAAAAATGGAATAAAAATGATCAAAAAAGTCGCATGCATTCCAAACTGCTAGAGATAAAAAGTAAACTTCAGCCCACAAAAAATGCCCCCTCACTGACGTCCGTAGGTGTTAGTACCAGGGCTGTGGAGTCGGCAAGCCGAAGCCCGGACTCCTCAATTTCCCAAACCTCCGACTCCTGACTCCCTCATACATGGCGCATGTTTAAGTAATAAATTTACTATAGTAAAATGGTAACATCAGGCTGTTTATCACTTATGATACAATAATCAAGCTATTTAGGTAGAACAGACACTGATAAGCAAAAGGGTAACAATGTTTTGATCTTTTGAACACTTGTGGGTAGAGTTGAAGAAAAAGCTGTATTTGTATCCAAGTCCAGTCTGCACCAACATTGGGAATGTGTAGAAGAGACCTGGGATCAGATTTTGGTCAAGACATGCTTGAATCTGATCCAGAGCCCAGAAGGATCCAGGCAGTATTGAAAACCAAAGGGGGATTTCCCAAATGCTAACAAAA
>JAODAL010014637.1:30000-86745 GCA_025379985.1 Phyllomedusa bahiana
CTGTATGGTCTTATGTGCTGCTAAGTTTACACAGAGCCGGGAAGTGTGTCTAGAATGTGCTGCTGTGGTCTTGTGGGTACATGCGTCATCATGTATGAGGCGCTGTGTCTTTATGACTCTGGTTAAAAGTATCAGATCAGTTGTTTATACTGTATCCTATTTCCGTAGTTCCCCATCTGATGTTTTCTATGGGGCTGCCAGAACTCTGACCGATATCCAATATTAGGGAAATGATAGAATCTATAGGATTATTTATCACACATGATTCTTGAAGAGATGACCTGTAGAGGAATGCCTATCCTGAGTGCTGGCACTTACTGAGCATACATGTCAGTGGATAGTTATCCTTGTCAATGCACTTTTTAAAACCTGTAAGGATTGAACGTGTCGGGCTATGTTCACACAACAAGTTTGGGCGCTGATTTTGGGCAGAGTCCACATCCATATTCAGTGTCTAAACTCCGTGTAAAGTGATTGGCATTTTGCCCCTATGTAAAATCAGTGTCATTGTTTAGATGATGCTAATTTTCCATGATTATTATCGTTGTGTAATGACTGCACCCTATAAAAATTGACAGGTCATGTGTCAATAATAATAATAGTCAGCCTCAGGCAGGCCGGGGCGTTTCCTTGTTGAAAGTCCGCTCTGGCAATTGTATTTTCAATGAGGAAACGAGGCTTTTTCGGCGCTGACGTGTGAACCTACCCTTAAAATGATAACATACAATTCAGATTTGCTGCAGATTTTCCCTTCTGTTGCAGGGCTGTTTATTTTAGAGAATATTATTGTTTCCTATGGAATAACAATTCTGGAGCATCTTCTCTTATAACTCTGCATTATTTATTCTATAACTTAATCTGTCATCTGGGTGTGACCGATCGGGGTGGAGGGGTGTCCCTGCACAGTCTGAAACTGTCCAATCAGCGCTGACAGTCTGTGCATGTAGGGGCACACCCCTTTAAAAACAAACAGGCTATGTTCACACGGCTTAAAATGGGACGTATTTCGCCCAGTATTTTGTGCCGTATTGTGCGAAATATGGGGCGAGATACGTCCCAGTCATTACGGTAATCCACAGTTCTCATAGAGGACTATGGATTCCGTCTCCTCTCCCCGCTCGCAAAATACGCCGAGCGGGGAGAGAAGTGACATGTCAATTATTCACGGGGTATACGCACCGTGAATAATGAATGTCTATTGGGCAGGTGGGCTACCGGCCCCCCCACCTGCTCTCGCCCCGCCCCCGTACACACGCCGTAATTGTGGGGCGAAATATGTCCCGCAAGTACTGCCGTGTGAACATAGCTTAAGGGTATTTTCACACGCCGTGTTTTACTCCATGTAACATACGCTTTTTAGCTGTTGTTTGGATCCGTCTGTTGGTCCCCAAATGGACACGCAGCTAGCAAATAGCAATGTTATTTACATTGCTTTTAATATGAGACATGCATTGGCGTTCAAGATGTGTGTCTCTCTGCGTCTTTCAGATCCATTCCACGAATTGACATGTCAATTCTTGGTCTGAAAAACGCAGCAGGAGCCCTATTTAAAATGATAGGGTGCGATCCTGCTGCATCCAACATGCATCCAAACACGCAGCTGCCTGTTTGGGTACGTGTAGGATGTGTTTCACATGCGAACGCCATGTGAACAAACCCTAAGAGTATGTTCACACGGCGTATTTTGGGCGCGTACAGTTGTACACCACAAAACGCGTTAGTTGCGTCGTTGAAATGACACGCTTGTTAGCGCATAGTTTCAATGCGAAACTGATGCAGATTTTTGCCTCCTTTACTTTATTCCGAGAGTTAAATATACATTGTGTGACTGACAGGACGTATTTTACAATGCAATCAAAGGAAAGTGTTTAGAAGATTGTGTAGGTGTATTTTGGTGCGAAATGCAGACCAAAATACACCGTGTATACATACCCCAACACCCATCTGACTGATTCAGTAATACATTTCTAGAAGGAATTACAGAGGAACAGCACAACACAGAGTTATAAGAGAAGATGTTCTAGAATTGTTATTTCACAGAGAACACAAGGAATTTACAGAAAGGGTATGTTCACACGGTGTTTTTGGATCCGTGTTGGATCCGGAAATCGCATCCAAAAACGCAGCAGCAATCGGATCCAAAACAGATCCAACACGTATCAGCTTCATGTTTGGATGCGTGTTGGATGCAGCAGGATCGCACTCTATACTTTATAATATGGCTCCTGCTGCATCTTTTGTACCAAGAATTGACGTCAATTCTTGGATTGGATCTGAAAGATGTAATGAGACGTGCATCGGTGATCATTTATGTGAACGCCGATGTGTGTTTCAAATTAAAAGCAATGTAAATCACATGGCTGTTTATTAGATATATGTTTGGGTCCCTTTAGGATCCGACAGACGGGTCCAAACACGCATCTAAAAACGTATGTTCACACGGACTCAACACACTGTGTGATCATACCCTAAGTGATGTGTCCGGAGGTGTAATGGAAGAGGCTTATGTCTCTAAACACATTTGGCGGTGCATCGTTCCAATTGTATTTCATAAATTCACCCCTTGTGTCTGGAGATTGATTGTTATTTGATCGGGCTTATTGGCCAAACAGTATTTTTGTGCCATTTTGGGTAACAGGAGAGTCGACCTGTCCCTGCTTACATAGGGCAGCGTACGGTTTACATGACAGATTTTAAAGTCTGATAAGTGAACATACCCATAGTCTGATAACAGATTTGCTTCAGATTTGCTATACATTCGTATAGCAGGATTTGGTCAGCATTTGTAAGACAGAACTAGGAGTGGAAGCTACGCAGAGAAAAACTGTGATAGAAAGTTTAGCACCTCTTGGTTTACAAATATTGACGTAACACGCTGCCGTGTGAAATTGGCCGAAATCACAGTCATGAATCTCAACAGCTTATTCCACTGATGCCAAAAATCCTGGGATTACTTTCCTTTACGTACAGAAAACAACCGTATGTTGAAATCTACATTCCAATGGTATGAGACAGTATCCTTCAGAAGAGAGATCATTCAGAAAGTTCATATTACATTATAGCTGCAATGTGACCAAGCCAATGTCGTTTACATATCTAATATAATAATATGAATTTTTGTGCAAATTATAAAAAATAGCACTGGGTGTTGTTCTTAACGCTGGTCTTCCTGGTATCCTTATTGGTAGGAACAGAGATTAATTTTTAATCACAAATAAGATATCTTTTATGCAAATAAGATGGCAAAGCCAGATTGAATTAATTATTAATGTGTTATCACTTATTGCTTCTCTGTAACAGGCAGGGATGGCAGTCAATAGAGCAGATGTATGTATGAGTTTAGGGCTATGTCTACACAGCAATGTTAAAATACCATCCAAAATCCGACGGCATTTTAACTTTGCTGGACCACGGTTTTTTGCACAGATTTGCACTAAAAACTGCGGTCGGTTTTTGGATTTGCCATCGGCCCAATACATTTAATGTACAGGAATTCGACAGCAATCCCGCTAAATATACTGCATGTTTGAAAATCTGCCGGAATACAGCGGATTTTAAAATAGACTGGAAAAAAAGTCTGTGGTGTGTAGACTACAGCACAAATTTTCTATTGAGGTCTACACAGCAGTGTTCCATCAGATTTTCAGTGAATTCTAAATGCTGAATCCACCGAAAATCCGGCAAAAATCCAGTGCTGTGTATACATAGCCTATGGGCCCATTTACATGGCACAGGACAAACACCGGTCGGTTTATCCGATTGGTATTTGTCTGTTTTTTGTGCAGTGCACACAGCCACGGGAGGACGGCTTTTCTCCACGATTAGCAGAGAAAAGCCCTCCCCTTCCCATTCACTTGTTCATATTCCGTCCGAAAACTGGGCAGAAGAATGAACATGTAGAATGTTTTTTGGACGGCCGGCGGTCTGAAAAACCACTGGGCGGAAAACCTGTGCAGTGGGGACTGCTGCACGGGTTTTCCATAGCGGCCCGTGTAAAAGTTTGTGGCCGGTTTTTCAGACGGTTTGCAAATCCGCAAACCATCTTTAAAACCGGCGGCAAACAGGTGCCATGGGGACATGGCCTAAAAGCAAACTATCAGCATTTTGGAGGCCTCAAAACTGTGGACTACATCATAGATGGACTGGGAGAACTGTGCAAACATTACACAATTGCAGGACTGAGAAATCCTAGTTTTAGGCAATCCCTTTAAGGGCAGTGTCCACAGGTTTCAGCACTAAACTCTTCCTCGCCCCCTTTTTCTGAGTGATGGGTATAGTGTCCGATCACAAGACTGCTAGAGCTGTCAGGCAGGACTAAGAGGGGCTTGGAAAAGCACTCAATGCAGCGGCTAACATTAAAAGGGTTGTCCACGTCCATTATTTTTCTCTTGCTAGTGCTCATTTAGCCCCTTAACCACGCAGACAGTTTTGACTTTTATGACAGAGCCTGATTTTTTAAAATCTGACATGTCACTTTATGTGGGAATAATATTTTGATTCTTTTACCTATCCATGTGATTCAGAGACCACTTTTAAGTTGGCTTACTTTTATGCCACTAACCACGACCAAATTTTGGCGCATCTTTGGCGTTCGGCATTGCAGACCAAGCCACACCCCTTTTTATTTGAAGCCACATCCCTTTTGACAGACCCCTTTTATCAAACAAGGTGCTGAAGTGTCTAGAAAATGTTTTTGGAGCAGATTGCGCCAGAGTTCTGGTGCAACTGCCTTGATAAATGTGCCCCATTGTGATTTAAGTTAGTAATAAATGTTGATGCATACAATCCTTGTTTATGTGTGAAAATTTAGAAAAATAGTTGCCATGACGACTTGTCTCTGACATCGCAGGGTATGGTGATTGACAGCTACAATACATAGCAGTACAGTAATGTAGCAGCAATTTTTCCTCATTACAAATGCCAATTGACTGAAGCGTCTATGGAGTTAATCGGCCACAACCAGCGTAAACTCCAGTCGTGGCTGATACTGAAGGACACCGGTTGTAATATACAGCTGGTTCCCCGCAGCAACTGTGCAGGATTGATTTTTTTTGATCCCACACGATTGCCGTGTTGTAAATATATGGCATTTTCCTGACCACACATAAATTTACGCCAACTGTCAGGAAGGGGTTAAAATAAAAAAGTTATACTCTACCCTCACCTAAGCTCCAGTGCTGTAGAGCCCTCATTCTCTTTGGTCCTCTGTTTACTTCTTTCTTCTTCCTAATGGGGGTGATCTCGTGACACTGCCTGAAGTCACCATTAGGGTATGTTCACACATGAGTAATTTCAGCGCGCATTTCGCTGTGTATTTGCGCTCTACTATGGGTGAGATGCGTGCCGAAATTACGGTAATCCATAGTTCTCATAGAGAACTATGGATTATGCCTCCTCTCCCCGCTTGTACAATACGATCATATTGTATGCGCGGGGAGATAAGTGACATGTCAATTATTCGCGGCAGATACGTGCCATGAGTAGTGAATGTCAATGGGGCCGGCAGGCTGCCTGTACTGTACAAGCCACAGTACATTGTGTCAACATACCCTTAGAAAGAAGAAAAAAGCAAACAGAATGAGGAGAAAATGAGAAAGACGCAATGTTGGCACAGAGTATAATTTTTTTTTATTTTAAAAGGCCACTACAGGATAATAATTAAAAAAAATTAACTTGGAGAACTTCTTTAATCCCTCTCCGACATTGAACATACCCATATGTCTAATGCAGGAAGGTGTTCGCACAAATGGATGTATGGGTACGTCCAGGACATCTATCACAAGTAGAGTCCTCATGATTGGTGCATGGAACCAACTTTATATTTCAGCTGGCCTCATGCGCTATCAGCCAGGACTGGAGGTTCTCTCCGGTCGCGACTGATTAATCCCCTATATGTCACGGTCAGTTGCGACCATGCATCTAAGGGAAAGACAGAGGGAAGGAGTTCCCTCTGTCTCCATCAGCATCCTCCTGCACGATAGCGGTGTGTCAAAAGTCTCCATAACAATCCAGAAGGCTAACAAAGCCTTCTGGGTTTTCTGTGACTTCACCACACCCGGCTGTGCCTTCCAAAATTTCACAAGATCTTGATATTATTTACAAATAAACAAGGATTGTATTCCTACCTCAAAGCACAATGTGTTACGAAAAGCAATCTCTGAATCACATAGATAGGTTAAAGTATTAAAAAGTTATTCCCACATGAAGTGACACAAAATAGGGCTCTGTCACGAAGGTCAAAACTGGATGCGGTGGTAAGGGATTAAGGGACTTTCACCAGGCGCTTTAAAGGCTTAACATTTGGCCAAAAAAGACGCCTGTTAGTATTGCACTGGCAAACACAATACACTGCACTACAGTATGATCTACCGTATATACTCTAGTATAAGCCGAGTTTTTCAGCCCAAAAAATGGGCTGAAAAATCCCTCCTTGGCTTATACTCGAGTCACTGTCGGCACTCGGGCGCTGCGATGGCCCGTGCGCCGACAGGGACGCTTCAGTTATATGCGACTCCTCAGGGAGCGCATATAACTGACTCCCGAGTGAGCGCACAGTGTCCGGGCGCTGCGCTGGCCCGGGTACTGTCCGCGATCCCTTCACCTATATGCGACTCATCCGGAGTGCATATAGGTGAAGAGATACCACTGTGGGGCACAGAGCGAGCGCTCCGTGCTCCGCAGTGGTCTCCTGGCGGCCGCAGAATCGCGGCCGTCCGGAGCTCCCGGCACAGGCAGCGTGTGTCATCACGCTGCGTGCGCGGCCTGATGACATCACCCGCCTGTGCCGAGAAGATGCTGGAGAGCGCGCGGGGACCGGACAGCGAGGAGGCGGAGCGTGCCCGGGAGACGGAGCAGCGGGGAGTCAGGTAAGTGTTTTTTTATTTTATTTAAGAAGCCTGCCTATGCCTGCCTAGGGGGACTGTACCTGCCTATATCTGCCTAGGGGGACTGTACCTGCCTATAACCTACCTAGGGGGACTGTACCTGCCTATAACCTACCTAGGGGGACTGTACCTGCCTATAACCTACCTAGGGGGACTGTACCTGGCTATAACCTACCCAGGGGGACTGTATCTGGCTATAACCTACCTAGGGGACTGTACCTGCCTATATCTGCCTAGGGGGACTGTACTGCCTATATCTGCCTAGGGGACTGTCCCTGCCTATATCGTGCTTTTGGGACTGTACCTGCCTATATCTGCCTAGGGGGACTGTACCTGCCTATAACCTACCTAGGGGGACTGTACCTGCCTATAACCTACCTAGGGGGACTGTACCTGTCTATAACCTACCTAGGGGGACTGTACCTGTCTATAACCTACCTAGGGGGACTTTACCTGCCTATAACCTACCTAGGGGGACTATACCTGCCTAGTGGGACTATACCTGCCTATAACGACCTATACCTGCCTATAACTTGCCTATGGGGGCAATTACCTGCCTATAGCCTGCCTATGGGGACATATAGCTTCCTATACCTGCCTATAACGACCTATACCTGCCTATAACCTGCCTATGGAGGACATTAAACTGCCTATACCAGCCTATACCTGCCTATGGGGGACATTAAACTGCCTATGTAATTTTATTGGTATCTATTTTTATTTTTAAAATTTACCAGTAGCCGCTGGTTTTTCCACCCTAGGCTTATACTCGAGTCAATAAGCTTTCCCGGTTTTTGTGGCAAAAGTAGGTGCCTCGGCTTATACTCGGGTCGGCTTATACTCGAGTATATACGGTAACTGATTAGGAGATCAGATAAAAAAAAAAAAAAGGTTAGTAGAAAAAAAAAATCTAAGTAAAAACATGAATAGATGAAAAGGGTATATTCACACGACGGATTTGGTTGTTGATTCTGGGGGCGGATTCAGTTGATCTGTCGGTAAACCAACATCCATTGAACCCTATGTAAAATCAGCGTTGTTGTTCAGATGACGCTGGTGTGACATGAGTATTGAGTATACTAAAGTATAGATGAAGAAACTCTGCTCTGGATGGTTGGCATTGAATTTCCGATGAGGATGTCCTGCTGTAAAAACCAATCCATCAACAATGTCCCTCTGACAAGCTCAACTAGGAATAGTAGAACTAAAAAGTCAGTCACTTCTGTAGAACCACCCACAGCCTGAACAGGAAGGCCATGTTCACACGGCTTATTGCCGGCGTAATTGCGGGGACGTATTTCGCCCGCAATTACTCCGGCTGCCGTGCAGCGGGGGCGAGGGGCCCATAGACATGCCTTATCCACGGCGCGCATACACCGTGAATAAGTAGCATGTCACTTCTCTCCCCGCTCGCCGTATTGTGCAAGCGGGGAGAGGAGACGAAATCCATAGTTCTCTATGAGACCTGTGGATTACCGTAATGACTGGGACGTATTCAAGCCGTAATTCGTGCAGTACGGCACAAATTACAGACTGAAATACGTCCCAAAATAAGCCGTGTGAACATGGCCGAAGTGTGAGCCTGAAGCTGCTGTGAAGAGCCGACTCTGGGAAAACCCCTTTTAGAACATGTTGTACTGGAGCATATGATGAACAAATGATTATAGGAAAACCATTATGTAGCAACATCTTGACAAATATCCAGACCAAAACTCAGCACAGCTCTTGCTCAACAGCTGTTAAACGTTATTTAGAAATTCTAGATACAGCCACACTGCCAACAGCAAGGGCTTTGTTCACATGGCAGTAGGTAGCATGCCCACTGTCTGGGGGTCATTTTAGAAATAAATCTGACATAAATCTCAACTCCCTATGTTTAATCACTTGCCCATCAATTTCTACTGCACCTCAAATCATCTTTTTAGGCAGCGCTACCTCATTTCCCAGTTCATCCCCATATTTTGGAAGGCGCCTTGCACATGGGATGGAAATACCACAGTGGAAATTTTTCCGCATTTCTGCATGTCAATCAGCAGTGATAAATCTGCATCAAATCGTACAGGTTTGTCACTGGATTTTGATGCGGATTTTGCAAATATAATATGAGAGAAAACTTGGGTGGACTTAGATTCTTCAGTTGTGGCTTTTGCTATGAAGTGTTTCACAGCAACACATTGTTGATGTATTAAAGTCACCGGGGCAAATTCACAGCATATGGAAAAATCCTTGTCTAAAATCCATCTAGTGTAGATGTAGATGTGACATGGATTTTCAGAGTAGATTTATTTTAATGCAGCCAAGTGGAGCTTATTGTGGATTTTAGCACAGATGCGCTCGCAAATGGGAAACTGTATTTCCGTGTCAAATACCCATCAAACTATTTTGAATTTGGTTTGACGTTATTTCCAGGTTCCCATTGACATCAGTGGGAAGATTTAGTGTGGAATTCAGGTCAAGAAGTAGTGTAAAAAGTGGTGTAAAAAACGTCCGGCAGAAAATCCGTGCAGTGAGAACTACTGCACAGATTTTCTATTTAAGTCTAATAAATAGCAATGTGATATACATTGCTTTTAATATGAAACGCATCAGCGTTCACACAAGTGATCTCTGATGTGTGTCTCACTGCGTCTTTCGGATTCGTTCCAAGAACTGACATGTCAATTCTTGGTCCAAAAGACGCAGCAGGAGCCCTATTTAAAACTATAGGGTGCGATCCTGCTGCATCCAACACGTATTAAAACATGCAGCTGCGTGTTGGATACGTGTTGGATCTGTTTTGAATCTCCGATGGCTGCAACGTTTTTGGATCCAAAATCGGATCCAAAAACGCTGTGTGAACAAGCCCTTACCAAGAAGCCATTTAGTGGCAAACATTTCTGACTGTGCCATTAATTTGTGTCAACCTTTAAAAAACTGCAATCCAAGAGATTTTAACCACGCCCTGACCCAAGCAGCAATGGTTTGGAAATGCCAACTTTCAGGCAGAATTTATAGAGACCAAACACCTTTCGCAACACAGCGGTACACTTGTAGGAGAATGGGAAAAGATGGTACGCAATTACAGATTGCACCATTTGAGGTCTTTGACCACTGTTTCATTTACACACAGTGGCTGCAGTAATGTGGCAGAGAGCGGTTGTAGGAAGTATTGCTAGACCTGCTTTCCCAGGAAACTGTGACTGTGGTTTGTGTATGTTTGGCTGGGTTTACATTTAGTTTTTCTCTACATTGCAGATTTCCATTGGGGTATCAGAAAAAAGGTACCTCGATGGATCCTGCGACGTAGGTGTGGCCAGCCCATAGACATTAGTAGAACAAACATAGTCCCATTGGACTATGCTTGCTCTATTTGCCAGTAGCACAGGCTTTCTGTGAGGCACAGAAGCATGGTCTACCACGCTAAGGCCTCGTTCACACGGCTTATTTCGCCGCGGATTTGCCGACGGATTGACGATCGTCAATCCGTCGGCAAATCAGCCAGAAATAAGTAACAGCCCATTCTCTATTGATTTCAATAGAAAATACGGCTCGTCGTTCACATGACGCGTATTTCCGTGCCGGATTGCCGCCGCGGATTGACGATCGTCAATACGGACGGAAAAACAATGTGCATGTCAATTATTTACGGACGGATTCACCACCTACAATGAATGGAGATGGTAAATCCTTCGGGAAATCAGTTACAAATACGTGCCACACTTAGTGGCACTTATTTGCAACTGATTTTCAACTGATTTCAGAACGTATTTACGATCGGCAATCCGATGTAAATACGTTCTGAAATAAGCCGTGTGAACATAGCCTAAGGGTATTTCTACATGACGTAATTGTGGGGCGTACGTCGGTGCATAATTGTGCTGCAATGCTCCCCAAATATAGCCCCCAAATATGGTAAAATCATAGCATTCATTGAGTGCTATGATAAACCAGCATATTTGCCGACTAAAGTGATAGGAGGCCAGGCCGTAGCGCTGCTAAAAGTATGTGCTGGCTAGTGTGTACTGTCAACAGCAAACGTATTGTGGCGCACACAGGTACACCCCGCAATAGGTCACATGAACACGCCATAGTGTTCACACAGTGTTTTACTGCACATTACAGTATGTCTTTCTTGCACTTTTAGTCCCACTAGGGAATTTAAACATGTAATCATTTACTTGCTCATATAACACACAGCATTATATTATAACTCGGTGTAAAACTGGCAGTCATCATACTGGCTTGTTTTAAAAAGCATACACAGTAGTCAGGCCTGGAAGCCTTTATTAGGTCTCAGGCTCACTGGGAACACAGTGGTCACCATTCACAGGTTTCTAAGGGGTTAAACAGCTCAGATCTGAGGTATGTCCACTCTTCACCATTAGAGCAGGGTCCTAGCTGTCAGCAGACATCTGAGCCCCTGATTCATCTACCACAGGGCACTGATACCAGCTCATTTTTGCCCTGACGACCAAAGACATATTTTGGTCCCTAATGGGGTTAAAAAAAATCCCCAAAACTGTCAGGTGTTTATACTTGGCTGAAAGCTTAAAGGGGTTTTGCCACAATCTCATTTCATATGTCCTGTATCCAGCTCTTCAGCTCTGTGTGCTCAGAAGGGGGCGTGTATGATTTGTTTGAATTGCATATCATGTGACCCAGCAGGGTGACATCACCAGGCCTTTCCTCTCTCTAGTCCAGGCATCCTCAAACTGCGGCCCTCCAGCTGTTGGGAAACTACAACTCCCATCATGCATTTATATAATCTATAATATTGGAAATGATGGGAGTTGTAGTTTCCCAACAGCTGGAGGGCCGCAGTTTGAGGATGCTTGCTCTAGTCAAAGAAAGATCTGTTTATGTAAAGCATCGTGAGCATCTGAGAGGTAATGTTTTTGCCTCCAGGCACAAGGGTCCTAGGTTCAAATCCCTGCAGGAACCAAACCTGTGTTTTTTTTTCCTCTCTTTATCAATGCACAGACCTCATTGAGGTTTCTTTTTTATTTATTTGCACTGTTCGACTAATTACTAAGGAAGACAGAGGAAGGGAGTAGAGTGACAGCACCTGGGGTTTGAACACTCAGTAGCTGCCTGAGAGGAGAGGTGATGTCTGAGCATGTGCGACCAGGACTGAGGGTCTCTCAGCCCTGGTCGTATCCCCTGGAGACGAGCTGTAAACAATGGATCACTAAAGGAGCAGCTAAAACAAAAACGGTGCAGAATTTTTAATAATGATGAATGGTGAAAATGTTTGTTATTTCATTTGCAAGCTTATAGTTTCATAGTTTGTAAGGCCGAAAAAAGACGAGACGTCCATCCAGTTCAGCCTGTTGTGCTAAGGTGTTGATCCAGAGGAAGGCAAAAAACCCAATGAGGTAGAAGCCAATTGTCCTCATTTTAGGGAAAAATTCCTTCCCGACTCCAATCTGGTAATCGGAAAAATCCCTGGATCAATAACCCCCCTCTAGAATCCTAGACACTATAACCTGTTATATTATTACGCTCTAGAAATCCATCCAAACCCTTTTTGAACTCTGTCAGTGAATTCACCATGACAATTTCCTCTGGCGGAGAATTCCACAGTCTCCCTGCTCTTATAGTAAAGTAGCCCTTTCTATGTGTATGTCGAAACTTTCGTGCCTCAAGACGTAGAGGATACCCCCTTGTGCTAGATTCAGCCCTGTGTATAAATAAATCTTGGGAGAGATCTCTACAGTATATTGACCTTTGATGTATTTAAAGGGGATGTATCGCTTCCTTACTTCGGCTGATTCACACTTCTCTTAGCTTCCCAGCTCTGTGAATGCAGGGGCGTTTCTTCCCCTCCCAGCTGGATGACATCATCCCCCCTTCACTGCTGGCCTGAGACTCCCCCCCCCCCCCCTCCCCTCTGAGTCCACATATCACTGTGTCTCTCCCTATCAGTCTTATTTTATAAGAGCTGTATACATACCCCAGGCTGCATTCAATCTAATCTGAGCACTGATCTCTCACAGCTAAAGATGTATTACAGCTTTCTAAGAACGGCACAGATCTGCGTGTATGCAGGAGAGTTAGGCACAGGGTCAAAACTGTCATGTTTTCTCATTGTACAATCTGCTGCAGTCTGTTTCTGCTAGGTGTGGAAACAGAAAATGCTACGGCCCCTAACTCTGAGTCAGACACACAGCTCCATGACTCGACCCAGGGGCTGTACAGAATGTAAATGAGCTCTCAGCTAGTGAATTGCAAGGAGGAGGGATCAGGAGGGATTCCACCCACACTGGATATCAGTGTAAATAAAAACACAAGATAAGGGACACTGTGAGAACAAGCCAGCATTGCTAATGACATCCAATTGCAAAGTTGCTTGTTTTCACTGTCCCCTTATTCTGAAGACCATTTAATGAAACGATAACACCCCTTTAAACATATTTATTATGTCCCCCCGAAGCCTTTTCTCTAAACTAAATAACCCCAATCTTGCTAATCTTTCTGGGTATTGTAGTCTACCCAGTCCTTTTATTATTTTTGTTGCCCGCCTTTGTACCTGTTCAAGCTCTACAATGTCTTTCCTGTGCACTGGTGCCCAAAACTGTACAGAATATTCCATGTGTGGTCTAACCCACGTTCCCACGTCAATTTTATTTCGTGGCAAAACCCCTTTAACTGTTCTGGCAGTGTTAAAGCGGTTGTCCCATTTCAGACATTCATGGCATAATCACCAGGACAACCTCTCTGTTCTGATTGCATGGTTGCAACGCTACCCATCACTACAACTGACATGTCACACTATTTTGGTATTTTTCCATTCTGAGGTTCAGTGGTTACAACTACTAGCATTGGGGTCCTGTGGCTTACTCCGCACTTTTTCCTAAAGACATAATTAGCAACAAAAACACACATAAGAATAAAAATACTGAGGGAACACAGACCAGAATGATTAATAAGAAAATTCAATGAGTGCTATGATAACCCGGCATATTCGCCGACTAAAGTGATAGGAGGCCAGGCCGTAGCGCTGCTGAAAGTATGCGCTTATTGTCAACAGCAGACATATTGTGGCGCACACAGGTACACCCCGCAATAGGTCACCTGACCACGCATAGTGTTCTCACAGTGTTTAGCTGTACATTTTTGCATGCCCTAAATGCTGTGCTTTGCTCTTTGAAATTACGGGCTTGCAAGATTTCTGCCTCGCATTCATGCAACAAAATAAGCCTTGCACATGCCCTTAGGGTGCTTTCACACGGTGCGTTTTTGGTGCATTTTTTGGATGCGTTTTTGGTGTAGGAAGGCACAGCAATTAATGATATACATTGTTGCACAAAAAACGCATGCAAAAAAAACGCACCGTGTGAAAGCACCCTTAAGGCATGTTCACACGGCTTAAAATGGGCCGTATTTCGGTCCGTAATTACGCGCCGAAGTGCGCCAATTACGGGCCGAAAATGGCCCATTCATTACGGTAATTCACAGTTCTCATAGAGAACTATGGATTACGTCTCCTCTCCCCGCCCGGCGGGGAGATAATTGACATGTCACTTTCTAGCGGCGTATACGCGCCGCTAGCAGTGATTGTCTATGGGCCGGCGAAGTGCCGGCCCCCCGCTCCCGCCCCGCCCCCGTCCACACGGCGTAATTGCGGGGCGTAATTACGCCCTGCAAATACACCGTGTGAACATAGCCTTAGAGTGAACCCAGCCTAAGTTTTTCTGGTGAAGTTAAAGGAGTTGTCTCACTGCAGACATTGATGGCATATTGCTGGGAGCTGCACCTATTTAGAGAATGAGCCACAAAACCTCTCCGTTCTGAATGGAGTGGTGGTCAGGATTCTCCCATTCAAATCAATGGGAGCTCCCGAGTATAGCCAAGCACTGCCACTCGGCAGTGATTTCAATGCGAGAGTCCCGAGGTGAAACCTGCAACTATCTGACATTGATAACATATGCCATCATTGTCTGAAGTGAGACAACCCCTTAAGGGTCCATCTATACGGCAAGCATTTATAGTCGGAGATCGATGCGGACTTGTCTTGTGAATGTATCCTAAAGGTGGGAGGGCAGAGGAACCAGATTGTCCTACAAAACGTGCTCCTCTTTGCCATTGTTTTCTAAAAAGGATTTTAAAAATTGTTAATCTAAGCTATGTTTTTGCTTTTCCGCTATTCTTGCTGTCAGAATAACCATTAAAGTTATTAAGGTCCATTAGGATTCTCCATTGTTCATTCGAAATCTAGCAAAGTTATAAATGAAAGCCATGACACTGGTGTGAACAGAGCCTAATATTAGGACTGGTCTTGTTTATATGGTTGCATACATTAATGTTACACATGTAGAGTAGGTTTAGTGACAAGCACAGGTGCAGTACTGAGGCAACTTTGAACTGGGATTGAGACCAAAAATAAGGCCGGGGTTACATAACAAAGTTTAATGGAGTTAATAATTTGTAAGTTACTGTACACCTCCTTTTTTGAATCCCATCTCAGCTTTGACATAAAAAGAAAAAATACATCACTACAAAGACTGTCAAAAGACTGTGTGTACCGAAGGCTGGGAAATACTATAGGGAAAAAAGAATAAAGGGAAAAAAACCCTCAACAATGGCAATAAAGGCTTTTGTATGTGCATTGAAAACCAAATGAAATGCTCACAGCAATTTAGTTTGTAGATTTACTTGTGTCTTTAGTTACTTCTCTTTAACCTGTTCTCGATGGAGTGATTTTAAGGCAAATAAAGGGCTTATTTTTTTGTGCATTGTATATTTTAAAGTGCCATATGAGACGTTGAGAAACTAAAAAACTTTTTGTCCTATGCAGTACCGCAGTTTTTGTCATTTATTTGCGCAAAAACCGCGGTGGGTTTTTCATTGCTGTCTATGCAGCAAAATACTGAATCTGCCGGAAATCCGATGGTATTTCTGTGCTGTGTAGACAGAGCCTTAGGCTATGTCTACACTGCAGTGGACAAAAAACGACCTGAAAACGAATTACTAAAAACGTTCATGAAACTGAGTTTTCTGTCCACTGCCTGTCAAAAGCAGCTGAAATAACGTCCGTTTTTTGGTGCGTTTTTCGTTTTTTTGAAGCGTTTTTTTGAAGCGTCTTTGCTCTGCTTTTTAATGTATGCACAAATTAAGCCATTGGATGTAAGCTACACCCTACAGGCGGAGTTTACATGTTAAGTAGTCACTTCCTTTAGATCACTGTAGCCATTGTGAGCACATTGTCCTTTGTGTGCTGCTGCGTGCTACTGCTTTATTAAATTTTGCACCAGATTCTTGCACCAAAATCCACAAAAACCCACATTATCTTTCCATATAGCAAGATAACTGTATTAGCGTCAAATCTGTAAAGAAAAGGATTTTAGCGCCAAAATCCCAAAAAAGCATTATTGCGCCAAATTCCGTAAAAAAAAATATTTTTAAGTGTCAGAAGCGAGATCAGTTTATTAGCGCCAAAATTTTTAAAGATATTGAACTAAGCCCCGAAACCCGTCAAAAATCGGATTCTGGCGCCGAAATCCGTAAAAAATTTATTTATTTGCATCAAAAGCTAGAACACTTTATTAGCGCCAAAATCTGTAAAGATACGGATTTTTGCCTCAAAAGCCATAAAAAAATGGATTCTTGCGCCAAAATCCGTAAAAAAACCGTATTTTTGGCGTCAGAAGTGAGATTACGTTAGTAGCGCCAAAATCTGTAAAAAAATTATTTTAGTGCCCAAAAACGTAAAAAAACGGATTCTTGCGCCAAAATCCGTAAAAAAACGTATTTTTGCCGTCAGCGGCGAAACAGCGTTATTAGTGCCAAAATCTCTCACAGAAGAATACAACAATACTACCAGGGTTATTCGAATATCTCAAAAATCACAGAAATTTATAAACCCAGTCCTAAAATATAACTTTTAATAAGGATACTATAAAATCTCACAAAAAAGAAAAACCAATATACACCAGTGCTGCGTGCCTATCTAAGGTATACAGGATATGTAGGATACTTTCAGATATATTCACCCACAGGGTAACACTCCTAGAAAGCCTAAACTTTCCACTATTGAATCCTAAGGTACAGGTGGGGTAATCGCCCCGAAAAAGGACGGCCCCACCTCTCGATGACTCGCCCTATTAAATGTCTATCTAGAAGGGTGAAAGAAATCAAAAACCTGTAATACCCTAGACAGTTGTGACCTAAAAACACATATACAAAAATCTATATATACAAGCCTATGATAAAGGCAATAATATTACTGGATTAGACTATGTTAGCCCGAGTGCAATATATATATATATCATCATTTGGGTATATTACTTCTTTGCATTCGGTTGACCTTCCAACGCGTTTCTTCCTCTATAATCGCAGAGGACTCATCAGGGGAGATACATTTACTCCTTCCATGGATGCCAGACAGGATTAGCAGCACTCCTAGATACATAGATGTGCCTCCTCCAAATGATGATATATATATATATGGCACTCGGGCTAACATAGTCTAATCCAGTAATATTATTGCCTTTATCATAGGCTTGTATATATAGATTTTTGTATATGTGTTTTTAGGTCACAACTGTCTAGGGTATTACAGGTTTTTGATTTCTTTCACCCTTCTAGATAGACATTTAATAGGGCGAGTCATCGAGAGGTGGGGCCGTCCTTTTTCGGGGCGATTACCCCACCTGTACTTTAGGATTCAATAGTGGAAAGTTTAGGATTTCTTGGAGTGTTACCCCTGTGTGTGAATATATCTGAAAGTATCCTACATATCCTGTATACCTTAGATAGTCACGCAGCACTGGTGTATATTGGTGTTTCTTCTTTTTTGTGAGATTTTATAGTATCCTTATTAAAAGTTATATTTTAGGACTGGGTTTATAAATTTCTGTGATTTTTTTAGTGCCAAAATCTGTAAAAAAAAATTATTTTAGTGCCAAAAAACGTAAAAAATGGATTCTGGCGCCAAAATCAGTAAAAAAACGGATTCTGGCGCCAAAATCCGTAAAAAAATTATTTTCATCATCAGTAGCAAGATAACTTTATTAGCACCAAAATATGTTTAGAAAAGGAGTTTAGCATCAAAATCTGTAAAAAACCAGATTCTGACGCCAAAATCTGTAAATAACGTATTTTTAGCGAAAAAAAATATGAATTGCGCAAAAATTGTTAGCGACCAAAGCATGATCATTTTATTACAAAAGGTACAAAAAAGGACTCATCAGACACTTGTATGTAGATTTGATACGATATAACCTTTGTTACACCCACTATAGGTGGGACTTGGGTCTCTGGGAGGGTTTTCATTGAAAAATCGCGGCAAAAAACGCAGCGAAAACGCGCCAAAAGACATCCGGCGCTTTCCATAGACTCCTGTAGTAAATTGTCTGCCCTGTACTGGCAAAATACGACCAGGGAAAAAAACGAGCAGAAAGAAGCTCAGTGTAGACAGCAGGACGTTTTTACAATAGAAGTCTATGGGAGATGATTACAGTCGTTTTTCCAGCGTTTTTAGAAAACGAAAAACGCTGAAAAAACGGACGTTTTTCTGTGCAGTGTAAACATAGCCTTAGAAGGCAGGGAGGAAAAAACAAAAAAATGGCTGCGTCATTAACGTGTTAATCTTCATTTTGCTTTATACTTGGTGATATTTTGGGGCTTCAGAACCCAATGACCAGTTTTCTATAGAGTTATGGTTTCAACATGCAATGGTCATCCGGGAACCTATCAGTGTTTTTTAAGTGTTAGGGTGCTTTCACACGGTGCGTTTTCGATGCGTTGTTTCAAAGCGTTTTTTGTGCAGGAAGGCACCGCAATTAATGCTGTACATTGCTGCACAAAAATCGTGGTAATTACCGCGATTTTACCGCGATTTTTGTGCAGCAATGTACAGCATTAATTGCGGTGCCTCCCTGCACAAAAAACGCATCAAAAACGCACAAAAAACGCACCGTGTGAAAGCACCCTTAGTTAATCTCATTGTTAGTTATTATCATTGTTTGCAGGTGTACTGCTTGCAAAACCTGTTGAATGTTAACAGTAATTAGAAAGGTTCGTGAGGTTGTCAACCGCATGATGGTCACATCACAGCCGTCCAGTTTATGCAGCGCCGGATCCTATCTTATTAAAGGTCTAGTCATCCTGTAACGATCAGGTCTAATGATGAGTGATGCTAATGGCTGCATGTAGCATTTTTATACTTAATGATAGCAAATAGGTGAATATGACAAAATATGTTGTCTATCATATCTGATTATTTTCTTTCCCTGCAAGATATTGGTCTAAGAGATATATGCAAGACTTTTTCTATAGCTGCGTAGATGTTATTTTAATTGGACATATTCCCTTGACTACAATGTAGTGTGCATCAAATGTTGCTGCCTGTTTTATATTTACTCGGCTTTAATTGCATGTATTCAGTATCAACTAAGTCACCTATTGATCTCTTTATACAGAGCTGTGGTTTGTGTTCGCTGGCAGTGAATTTCTAAACTATTATAATACGCAAGTATCTAGTATCCATAGCAAATAAATCTACTTTCTACACACTAAGGATATGGCCACAGAGCAGTGACAAAATACCAGTCGGATTCTGATTAAGAATCTGGTCCGTATTTTATCATCTTTTTAATGGTTTTGGGGGACGGTTCTGTCTGGGGTTTGCGGATTCGCCCGTCTTCCCTAACCATTGACTAGCACACTTTCCGCCCGCAAACCAGACGGAAGATTGTGCATGTTCTGAGTTTTTCAGAACACAGGCGGTGTGAAAATCCGTTCAGTGTGGGCTACTGGGCAGATTTTCTATTAAGGTCTATGGGGATGGTTGCTTGTCGGTTTTCAGACTAGTTCTGAATCCGCAATCCGTCTGAAAATACAACGAAAAAACCATGCCATGTGGACTAAGGGCCTCTTCACAAGGCAGAATCCTGCATGGAGTCCTTGTCCATTATATTTAATTTTATTCTAAGTTGTTAAGAAAAAAAAAAGTGAAACTAATCATGGAAACTAATCAATCTGCTACAAAATCTGCCTCTGAAAATCAAAATCCACAGCCAGCAGAAATCAGCACAGATTTCTGCCACAGATATGCAGTGGATTTTTCCTACAGAAAATCCATCATATAATGCATGGTCTAAGGTAGATTCATACATATTGGGGCAGATTTATCAGTGCTGTCTAATAAGGTCACACAGTGGCCACAAGTGTAAGATGCTGGTCAGATTCTGTTTAAGAATCCGGACGGTATTTTATCATCTTTCAAAGATTTTGGAGGGACAGTTCTGTCCGCGGTTTGTGGATTTGGCCGTATCCCTATCATTAAATAGCACTCCACCCTCCCCGCTCCCTCCTCCCCCTGAAAACAGAGCAGAAGATTGTGCATGTTCCCAGTTTTTGGGAACACCGGCGTAGTGAAAATCTTTCCAGTAGAAAGAAATTGCAATGTAGACTGCTGGGCGAATTTTCTATTGACATCTACAAGGATGGTTGGCAGTCTGTTTTCAGACTTTTTTTTTTTAAATCAAAAACTGACTTAAAGGGGTTTTGCCACGACCTCATTTCATACCTCCTGCATCCAGCTCTTCAGCTCTGTGTGCTCAGAAGGGGGCATGTGTGATTTGTTTGAATTGCATATCATGTGACCCAACAGAATGACATCACCAGGCCTTTTCTCTCTATAGTCAAAGAAAGGTCTGTTTATGTGTAGAACTGTAAGGGGCAGTTCACACGGCTTATTATGGGCACGGATTGCAGCCGTATTGCGCACCGTACTGCGCTGCAATACGGCTGGAGTCCGTCCCAGCCATTGCGGTAATCCACAGTTCTCATAGAGAACAGTAGATTCCGTCTCTCCATATTCGCCGAGCGGGGAGAAAGTGACATGTCAATGATTTACGGTGTGTACACGCCGGGAATAATGAATGTCTATGGGTCCGGCGAGCTGCTGGCCCCTCGCCCCACTCCCGCTGCACGGCAGCCGGCGTAATTGCGGGGCGAAATCCGTCCCGCGATTACGGCGGCAATAAGCCGTGTGAACTGGCCCTAAGTAGCTACATTGTAGCTCAGAGGTAAAACTTTTGCCTCCAGACACAAGGATCCTTGGTTCAAATCCCTGCTTGAACCAAACCTGTGGATTTTATTTCTCTTTACCAATGCACATATCTGATTGAGGTTTCTTTTTTAATTCATTTGCACTGTTTGACTAATTACTAATGAGTACAGCGGACGGGAGTAGAATGACAGAGGGAGAGGTGATGTCTGAGCATGTGCAACCAGGAGTGAGGAGCTCTCAGCCCTGGTCATATCCCCTGGAGATGAGCTGTAAACAATGGATCACTAAAGGAGCAGCTAAGACAAAAACGGTGCAGAATTTTTTATAATGATGAATGGTGAAAATGTTTATTTAATTTACAAACTTCCCACGTCAATTTTACTTTGTGGCAAAACCCCTTTAAAACACTTGCCGTGTGGACGTACCTGAACTGTTAGACAGTGTAAAGTTAGATTAATCAGTCTTACAGTGCGCCACATTGTGTCAATAAATCTGGTGCATGTTAGAACTGTCTAGTCTAACTTAACACCATTTTTAAGTTGGCTTACCGTATGCCGCCAGCGGCGCCAAAATTGTGGCACATTTTTTGGCACATGGTGTGCATGATAACCCATGCCCACTTTCCAGTAAACCACACCTCTTTGTTGTGGTCACGCCTTTTAGTTGGACAAGGCACAGAAGTGTCTAGGAACTGTTTCAAACACATACTAAGTATGGTTTAAAGTGTGTGCACCAGAATTCTGGCACAACTATCATGATAAATGTGCCACATTGAATTTTTTTGGCCCATGGATTTCGCTGTGAACCTGCGGTAACATCAGCATCATTTACATGCAGATTTCACTGCTGCTATATCTAGCGGGTTAAATCAATGTGAAAATCAATAACAGAAATTGAGATAGTAAAAATTGTTAAAATCCATGGCGCTAGTCAATTTCCATATGGAAGAGAATTGACAACTCTCATCCATTTGCCTGCTTGCTGTATTGCACTGGAGATTTTATCTGTGCAAATCTGCAGGTGTAATCTACAGTATTTCCTCACGTGTGAATTTACTCTTTGGCAACTCTGCACAGAATTATTTTGGTCAGTATTTTCCTTCAGTATTTATAAACCAAAACTAGAAGTGGAACCGACACACACAAGAAAACTATAATTGAATGATTTTGATCTCTGCGAGGCTGTGGACCCAGCTTTGTAAACATACTCTGCTGTGATTATAGGGACACAACAATTGTGCCCGCAGGCTCTCCTGTGGGAGGGGGTGGCAGCTGTTATTGACAGTCTTCACATGCTGTAACAACCAAGCCTCAGATTCTAGCTGTTCAACCCTTGTGATGCTGCAATCAGTGGCAACTGCAGCATGCGAGAGGATGCCACAGTACTTCATTATCAGCTGATACTTTTAGGAGACTGTTCATGGCCTAAAAAGTCCCTCAGGGCTTCCTTGTGTGATCCTGTATTCAGCATACACCTGCCAAATCCATCTTATGATGCACAACAGTGGTGCACAATGAACCCCATTGACTTTTATAATGTGGTCCATCAGGTTCTCACATGATATCTGCATACCTCCCAACTGTCCCTATTTTGGAGGGACTGTCCCTATTTTTAACCCTTGTCCCTCTGTCCCTCTCAGCGCTATAAATGTCCCCTCATTTTCATTGGGAAATAGATTTTCAGTCAATAAACCCAGACTCTCTTGCTTTAGCAAAGTATCTGATTTGCTTCCTCGCTGTAGTCACATAGCAACTTCCTTAACGAGCAGAGCGCGAGCGCGAGCAGTGGCTACAGTGCAATCCTGAAAATGTCTCCCTTTTTGGCAATCTAAAAAGTTGGCACGTACGTATTTGGGCGTGGTTAGAGGCGTGCCTTTGTGTGATGTCACATGTTTGGGTGTGGGTAGGGGGCGTGGCCTAATCTGTCCCTCTTTGCAAAATCTAAAAGTTGGGAGGTATGTATCTGTCCTTTTTTGGGGGGGAGGAAATGACAAAAGTGTCAGAGCCTTCAGCGCTGATATAAACCTAGCTTTACATGTGCAGGCAGTGATGCATTGAAATACATACATATTCTAAAGAATTGTGATTAAAATAAATCTAAAATAAAGATTCAGGATAATTGGGAGCAAAAAAAAATGTACATTAGGTGTCATTAAATCATTATTAATTGCATTTTGTTTGGGGCATTCTCATAATGTAACACCTGGTCTGTGCTGTGTGGGAAATGCCCATGGAGATGAACAGAGAGCAATACATGCGTGTCAGCTCTCTGTATCCTATGGCCAGCACAGACTAAGTCAACAAGACATAAGTAAGATGATCGCAGGACCAAGCAATTTTTTATTTTTATTTTGCACAAATATTTTCACTTTTGCCCCCCAAAAATACTTTTTAAATAAAAAATTGTGGTTTTTGTGTAGCCTCCGTATTCCAAGATGTATAACATTTTTATTTCCATATGACTTTTTGGTTGCTTTTTTTATGTTTTTTTTTTAAAACAGATTAATGAAAAATTTACATTTACACTGTTCACCATTTGATATGAATAATGCGAATAATTTTTTTTGTAATTGTGTTTTTATTAAACATTTTTTTTTCCAAATAAAATAATACACGATATAGAATATGTGGCTTGCTTACATCACAGAGAAAAAAGACATGTCAAGTACAAAAATGCAACAGAACTACAAAGTGATCACATGCAATGACATAAGAATAAGGCATATCTCGCCGATCTTGCTCCCGCCTCGATATGACTTAAATCTTCACCAATAAAGACACCCAATGTCAGTTAGTTACTTCTCAGAAAATCTCAACGAGAGTATAAATACGTTTTATAGCACACCAAGAGTAGAGCTAGCTACTAAACAGCGATGACAGACGTAAATGAACTAGAGCAAAAAGACTGGTGGGAGCACATAAGGAAAGGGGGGGGGGAGGGTTTGCCAAGAAAGCTTAGAAGACCGTGAGGACCAGTAAGTGAACCCAGGGTTCCCAGATTACATCATAGGAGTCCGGGTTGTCATGAATAAGAGAAGTGAGACGTTCACATGCGCGGTATTTCACAAATCCGCGTTTGCAGATCATGAAGTGACGGTGGCTGTGTCTGCTCCAGAAGGCCGAGATTCAAAGCTTTTTAGCGGCAGTCAGAAGGTGGAAGTAGTTTGCGTCTTTCATGTCCGGAGGCCTTTTGGGGGGTATATTCAGAAGGTAGTTAAAGGGTTAACTGGGATCATCAACCCAAAACATCTGAGAGAACCACATGACCGCGACCAAAATTCCCTGAATAAGGACAGTCCCAAAAAAAATATGGGTTAGGGAGGCCGGAGTAGCCCCACACCGCCAGCATGCCCCCTGAAAGTTGTGGGTTGAACCGTTGAAAGCAATTCTGGGGTATGATACCATGCATCAGAATTTTATATTTGGTTTTCTTTGTAAGCATTGCAAGTCGAGGAATTGGCCCGCCCTGGCCAGATAGTCTGCCAAATGCATATGGAAGCTTTCTACCACAGTAAGCCTCCCACTTAGTGATATATGGATGATAAAATTCGGAATCCATTGCGTAACATGAATAATCGCGTTTAAATAGCCGAAATGAGGCCTTTGACGACCAACAGGACCTTGCACAGCCTCTCAAAGGTAGTCGGATCGAGAAAGGGGGCACTCTCCAGACAAAGTGTGCCATCAAAATGATTTATCTGCAGGTAGGGAAAACAGTGCTCGTGGGGGGAGGTGAAACCTATCTCGAAGTCGGAATGGTATGAGATCCTGGTTCGAAGTGGACAATATCCGCAAACCGGAAATAGACTATTTTGTTGCCATGGGGCCACGAATGCCGTGTACACTAGCTGGCAGGAGGTCCGAATAAAGAATGAGGACATAGAGGACTCGTGAGTACAACAAAGGGAACCTAGATTGAGGCACACATTCCATATAGACTTAGTAAAAGCTCTTGGGCCCAGTAGAGTATCAGAGATCTAACCTCTATAATATGCCATAGGTAACATATTGGGGTGGGATGGGGGGTCCCTGCCACAAGTTTTTCATTTCCCATCCATTTGGTAAAAGCCGGAAGAGAGGACCATGCCGGTACTATACGCAAATGGGTCGCCCAGTATTATTGTCAAAATGTCCGTGGCTGCAAACCCCCTCTTCCTTACTCATCATCACACTCCCGTGGCCACCGGTGAATCCTGATGAGCCCATATGTACTTAAGAATTGCTGCCTGCAAAGACTTCAATACCCCCAATGGCACAGCCACAGGAAGCGTCTCGAAGAGGTATAAAAGTTTGGAGGATCGACATTTGATCGAGGCTATGCGGCCAAAAGGGAGACGGTTTGGGAGTGCCATTTATATATAGGGCCCTAATTTCCTGAACAAGGGAGAAGTTGGCTTGGTACAGGGTCTTGTACGGGAAGTCAGGTGGACACCCTGTAGTTTAAGCGAAGAGGCTTGCCACTAGTGAACCCTAACCGACTCTGAAGCGTCCCCAGGTGTCAGGCCCCACATTAAGGGGTAAGCGCCCTCGTTTTGGAGGTATTCTAACTTAAATACTGGATAGCCTCCGCAAATTCCTCTAAGAGTGCCGTCAGTAACCAGAGAGGAGTGCTAAGGTCGGTAAAGGATAATAAGCACGTCATCCGCCAAACAGAGATATTTTAAAGTCCCTGTCTCTAACCTTAAACCCCCGAGATGGAGGGTGGATCGAATTTTGCAGCCAAGGGTTCCATACAAATTTATGGAAGAGTTAAGGGGGATAAAGGACATGCCTTGACGCGTGCCGTTATAAATGTATTTGAAGGCCCTGGTAGTCCACGTGCGCAACTTAATCGAGAGCCGACGGGGATGAGTAAATAGGCCACAGATAGCTGTAGAAAACTGCCCTTCAGGCCCAGAATGGACCTAATGTGTATTCCAACATAAACGGGGCCACAAAGTGCAGCCTTCTAGATATTGTCCCTGCCTTGGCGAGCCTGGGACGAAGATCCCTTGATCCTTGATGAGACTAACTGCGGGAGCCAGTAGTGCCAAGGCTTTTTTGCAGTAGCTTTATAATAAAATTTTATGTTCTAGAATTTAATAAGGCAAAAGGGCCTGTACTTTGCACAATCAGAATTTATAAACGAGGATGAAAACCATCCGGGCCAGTGGCTTTACCGTTAGGGAGTCTTTGAAACGCCCATAATTCTTACGTGTCATAGGTTTATTAAGCTCCGCTATTGCTTCGTAAGAGAGGCACGGAAGGAGCAGGAGCTCAAAAAATCCTTAAGTAGTGCATCAAAAGCCATTGTTCCAACTGGTATGTCTTTGTTAAGGAGTATAGCTTAGCAATAGAGAATTGTGAAAGATTCTCCTCCCATAGTGTTAGGATCGAAAGTTTGTATGCCATCTGACCATCGCAGTGTCCTGGGGCTTGAACTAACCTTCCGTACCCTCAACTGTTCTGGCTAAAATGGTAGCGGCCTATTTACCAAACTCGTATAATTATGGCTGCTTCGAGCAGAGGAGCGAGCTACTCAACTGATTGTAATGGCCAGTCTTTAAGGCGTGACCGGGTCTCACGATAGATCGTAAAGTGGCCCAGGTTTGGTATAGTCAATCATCCTGAAATTGCAACTAACCTGAGTCGTTCCTGAAGTGCCTTTGTTCGCTCCTTTGTGTCCTTCCGGAGTCTAGACCCCAGGGATATGACACTTGCCACTCAGGACTGAGCCTATATGGGCTTCCCAGAGAATGGATTCAGAATTGACCGTGCCTTTGTTAATATCGAAAAAGTTTGTGATAGCATCTCTATTTCCTCTCTGGTCTGAGGGGCGCCGTCAGCAGGGAGATCGTCAACAGCGCCAGTGCAAGCCCCGCGAGGGGATATACCCGACTTCAAGAAGGGTGACCGGGGCATGGTCCCCGACCACGTTTGGATTAAAATTTAGCATCCTCATCATCCCGAGTTGGATATTACCTAGGAAGTAGTCAAGACGGGAATGCGTCTTGTGCGGGGGAGTAGAATGTGAAGGATTTATCCAAGGGTGTGTTAACCCTCCAAATTCAAATAACCAATTTTCTGATTAGCTTGCAGAACTCCGCAGAATTCTGCAACCGGCCGCGTTCCCTGAGGGGTGGGTTTATCTTGCATCGAGTGTCGTCTAGCGTTGGGAAAAGATCAGTTAAAGTTTCCCCACCAACCAATAAAGCTCCAGGGGGAGCCGGGAAAGCTTTATTGAAACCCTAGAGAGAAGCGCATGTTGAAGATGCGTATTGGGCGCATAAACATACACATGTCATGGGAGCCCATGGAGCGAGCCTTGAGAATTACAAAGCGACCTGAGGGACTAGTTTTCTCATAGTTATCACCTGGAACAGCAATTTGCCGAGACGAGAATGGCCAACCAGCTTTCTTTCGGCACTGGAGGCAGAGTAAACCACCGGAAAGCTGTTTTGGACCAAGTTAAACGAACCCTTAAAGTCATGGAAGGGTCTCCTGAACAAAGGCAAATATCTGCCTTCTAGAGCACTAACTCCCTTCGAGTAAGCGACGTTGTTCACATTGGTGTTTCAGACCTTATTGGTGTTAATAGGACCACAGAGTACCATGGTTAGCGCAAGTAAAGGGAGAGAACACTAGGTAACAGGAATTAGACAAGAGATTACAAGACACAAAACAAAACACAAAAAGGAAACATGTTAAAATACCCAGGAATTAAGATAGTAAGGGCAAATAAATGTCGTCATCCTGGAGGGTAAGAATAGAGGTTGACAGAGGGATTCCAGGCGAGTGCGCACACCCAACAATACAAGGAAGGCGCTACCTGGGAAGCCATCCGCTCCGCCGCCCCTACCGTCTGAGCCACTACCACCTCCAGTGACCTAAGATCCACGGTAGAGAACTCAAAGAGACGTCCCCGTTGCCCCCAAGTAAAACCAGATGCAGCAAGGAACGATAAAGTAACCCGAACTCCTATGGGAGAACAGTGCGGAACAGATAGCACTCACTACGAGGAAAAAGTTGAGTGAAACCAATAGGAACTACTCAAAGTGAGGTAAATCAATAGTGGGTAAACTAATACCTGTGGCCAAAGTGACCCTTAATATAACAGCAAAAATACGTAACTTACGCCCAATAACCATAAAGTCACATATCAAGGGAGGTTTCAATAAAGGGGCTACTATACTCATCAGGTCCAGAAGAAAGACTGGCTCCTCATTAACGGGGTGGAGCATAGTAATCGTCTCCCCGCACAGTTGGCCGCAAGAGCGTCTCCTCTATGCTGTGCGGCATCCTGCCATGTGGTAGCTGCGGTATGTGAGAGGGATTCCAGGTCCCAGTCAATAGTTCGAGGGACGGGTATCGTTTAGGGCGTGCAGAACGGATTGTATGTCACATGGATCGGAGTATAAAGAACACCTTCCTTGCGGCTGCGAGAGCAAACGGAAAGTTACAAACAATCAGTAAGGTAATTCTTATGCTCCTTGGAGATGTTGGTGAGTGGCATTCAGGAGGCGCCGTATCTTGCAGGGAGACCCAATGAGAGGTCCAGGAACAGCTTGGATGGCGTGCCTTCAAATTCCAGCGATCGCTTGGCCCTGGCCTTTGACATGACTAGTTTCTTTGAGCGTGAAGTCGTTGAACGCAGCATTCGCGTCACGAGGGAGCATGAAAGCACCCTTAGGCCGGAGGCGCGGTGGCTCTGTCCAATATAATAGAGGCGTTCAGGCTGTCTCCCTAGGACGTCATTTTAAGATGGTCTGGACATGAACTGTTGGGATAACATCATCGAAGCACGGTCCTCAGGGAGGCCTCGAACCCCGTATGTTGTGTCGGCGCCCCCAGTTGTCCAGATCTTCCACATGACGCCCCAAGTGGTCGAATTACTGACGTTATGAGGAGAAAATCAGCGGGGTGTGGTGAACAGCTGATAGATAATTGGCGAGTGCTTTCCTGATCCTCATCAATAACACTACTCTATCCACCAAGCGAGTTTTGTCCGCCGCAGAGAGGCAATCTCCTCTTACAGGCCTCTTTTACTTCAGAAACAATATTGAAAGTCTGACCCTTGTTGAAATTAGTTTGAAGAAAATTGGGCCATTGGGATGATGGCGGTGGTTGATGGTGGCAAACAGGGCATTGCTTGGTCATTGCTGAAGGCCAGGAGCATCAGGGCACAATGCATGAAGGCTCTGACCTGGGCTCCAGAAGTGAGGAGACCCCCGAGGAGTCTTCCTGGAGCTAGCCCCACAGACAGGAGTGAGGGAGATGAATGCACGGAGACCCCAAGCTACTGTATATAGTGGAGGCACTGCTTAGCTGCTTCCTCTGATGTCTGTATAAGGCGGCCATGCATGCCTTGCGTACAGTGGAACTGGCAGATTCCAGATGACTGAACCCGTGCCAAAGGATGCGGGTGGCTATGAGAGACCTCCGGGGACCCGCTTGCCTGCTGAGATGGCCTTGGGTGTGATTTGAGTTCTAAGAGTCCAGCAGGGTGGGGGATCAATTCAGGGTCACACTGCGTATCGATAAATCCTCACCTGCAGGAAGCCTGAAGTAGAGGGGCCGGCATCCCATATGTAGTCCTTGATTCTTTTGGGCATCCCCCTGCATACCTTGCTGGGGTTGAGTCCTGCCCTCCTCTCCAGTAAGGCAGGGCGATTGCAGAGGTACCCCGGGTCCGGACATGTCCTGACCTGCGCAGTCAGGCAAGATGGCGCTCGCCTCGTGTCGTCCAGGAGACCAGCGCCGTAGAAGCGGGCTTACGCGGCTGTTTGGTGTCTTTAACCCCGGTCTGTTTGCGGTGGGAAACACCTGGGTCATAGGCAGGCATCGTACCTTGCTGGTGTTCTCCGATCGGCAGCTGGTCGTGCTGTCCCCATTCTCAGCCCTTCCGCGGGCTTATGCATGCCCGAGGAAGATGGCGCCGGCGATGCAAGAGCGGCCAGGTGCGCATTCGTACCCGCAGCACTGGTAAAGGAAGCAGTCGAATCGTTCGATTTCGGGGTCGTACGGTGCCGGGGTTGACAAGCAGGGTCTTCTTGGCGCCTGCCAGCTGATTTTCCATCAATGCTCGGTTGCAGCAGGAGGGCAACGAAACGTGGTCACTCGTGTCGCGGAGAGCTCACCTATGTGGCGGCCATCCACTGCGCTCCCTCAGGACACAGCCCCGTCAAATGTGTATCAATATAATTGGGTCATACAGCTGGCACAAAACTGATAGTGCATAGGTTTAATTTATTCATTTTTTATATATATAGACATTTTGTGGAAAAACTTATTTCTATAGTTTTTTTTTTTTTTTATCTTACTTGGGATTTTTTTTATTTATGTCTTTTCTGAACTTGTTATATTTTTAGTCCCACTAAGGAATTTAAACATGTAATCATTTAATTGCTCATATACCACAGTGCATTGCTTATGTAGTGCATTATATTATAACTCCGTGTAAAACTGCCAGGCATCATACTGGCTTGTTTTTTTAAAAAGCATACACAGTCAGGCCTGGGAGGTCTCTGGCTCCCTGTGAAAACATTGCAGGGTGCTATGTGGACACTATTCCCAGGTTTCTAAAGGTGTTAAACAGCTCAATCTGAGGTATGTGCACTCTTCCCATTAGAGCAGGGTCCTGGCTTCAGCAGACATTCTGAGCCCCTTGATTCATCTACCACAGGGGCACAGATACAGCTCGTTTTCCACCTGATGACCAACATATTTTTTGGTCCAAATTGTGGGTTAAAAAATCCCCAAAACTGTCAGGTGTTTATACTTGGCTGAAAGTTTATCTGTTCTGGCAGTGTTAAAGGGGTTGTCCCATTTCAGACATTGATGGCATAATCACTAGGACAACCTTTCTATTCTGAACGCATGTTTGCAACGCTACCCATCACTACAACTGACATGTCATGCTATTTTGGTATTTTTCCATTCTGAGGTTCAGTGGTTACAACTACTAGCATTGGGGTCCTGTGGCGTTACTCCGCACTTTTTCCTAAAGATATAAGTAGCAACAAAAATATACATAAGAATAAAAATACAGAGGGAACACAGACCAGAATGATTAATAAGAAAACCCCAGTGTACGTTTTGCTTTTTGCTTTGTACGTTTTGCTTTTTGCTTTGTACGTTTTGCTTTGTACGTTTTGCTTTTTGCTTTGTACGTTTTGCTTTTTGCTTTGTACATGGCTCATACCAGCTGTATTTAACAAGCAGACTTTTTTTTACATCTTACACTTCCTTAATTTAAGAGGTTGTCTCACTACAAAGATCTGCTTTAAACATGTAGGGACTGGTAATTGAAGAGTTTTTCTAAAGATATTGCTTTATTTTTTTGGCTTTGTTGAGGAGATCAGATGGAATTTATCAGCTCTGAGTGCACACAGGTCTCTCTAGGTTAAGGATCCGCTGTCCCTTCCTCTCTCTGCTCTGTCTTATCTCATAGCAGGGATGAAGACAGTGGGACTGCTGGCAGCTTGAGAACAGTGTGTTATCTCAAACAAGTAATTAGTCTCCTTTTTTGTTTGCTTTGAACGCTCTACTTCTAGATAACATCTCTCTTGTTCTCATGTCAGTGCTTTCAGAAGAGCTATGAATGCTGGAGCTTATGTGATAAATACTGCCATAGAATCAGCCACAGAAAGACACAGCATGCATGCATCTCAATCTGCTTTTGGCTCTGAAACAGCACAGTGAGACAACCTCTTTAAAGGTTTTGTCCAACTGATTTTTAATGAATTAAAAAGGGCCAATGGTATAAAAAATGTCCATTAAGGGGCTTTCACACAGTGCGTTTTTTGGTGCGTTTTGTTTTGCAGAAATGCACAGCAATATCTGGCTGCAGCAGTCACTTTCAGACTGCTTGTTAAGGGTATGTTCACATGGCGTGTTGCTTCTGTTTTTAGATGCGTGTTTGGATCTGTGTTTCGGACCCTGAACAGACCCAAACACATATCTAGCAATGTGCAGTGTGATTTTTACATTGCTTTCAATGTACAACACGCATCGGTGTTGAGGCAAGTGTTCGCAGGTGTGTGTATACTTGCCTCTTTCTGATGCATCTTTCGGATCTTTTCAAAGAATTGTCATGTCAATTCTTGATCCAAAAGACGCAACAGAAACCCTATTTAAAATGATAGGGTGCGTTCCTGCTGCATGTACCTGCGTGTTGGATGTGTTTAGGATCTTATAGACACAGCGCTTTTGAATGCGTTTTTCGGATCCAAAAATGGATCCACTACACAGTGTGAACATACCCTAAGACCTAAGCAAGGGTGATTAACCTGCCAGCTTTAAATATCAGCACCAGTAAGCGTATGTTCACATGGTTGATTTTGATGCTGTTTTTGGAGAAATTTTGATGTGGATTCCGCACCACAAAAAGCACCAGAAAAGACTCTAATTGATTCCCATGTAAAAACCGCATCGTCGTTTATATGATGCTGTTTTTTCACTGCTGAAAAATAAGTGATATGTCAATTCTTGAGGCGTTGTCATCGAATAAAAGGTCCATAGGAAACCATGAAGAGATTTAAAACCATGCCCAAACGCCTCACACAAAGTATGGCACATTTCTGACACGGTTTTCAACGCGGATCCATGTCCAAAGACCAACATGGCAAAGAATTTGCATGGGTGTTTCAGAAAGAAAACAGCGCTGAAAAGGCTTAGTTTACACGACAAGTGCTGTCCAAATTCGGACGGAATTTTGACACCTGCATGGCCATGGTTTTGCCGTAGATTTGCACAATCGGTTTTTGGATTTAAATGTACGGGGCCAGCAGCAAATCCGAGCAGAATCCGGTGGAATATACAACAGGTTGCATATTCTGCCGTATTTTAAACCTGATGGTAAAAAATCCATGCTGCATAGACTACAGCACAGATTTTTCATTGCTGTCTGTGCAGCACAGGGTACTTTTTAGACACATTTATGAATGTGGCTCAACAGACAATGGCGAAAAAGTGTCAGACTAATCCATACCAATTTCATAGGGGCGTGGCTGAGACAAATTTTGGCACAGACACTTTTTGCGCCACTATTTGGCACATAAATGTGTCTCACAAAACAGATACATTTATAAGGTGCTGTGAGACACTTTCATGCATACTGACAAATGCTACACTTAGGGCACGTTCCCACTGCACAAGACAAATGTAATTGTCCAGTTTTGCGGCCGCGGCGGGGGGGGGGGGGGGGCGGCCTTTCTCCGGGCGTTTGGGGGGGGAAAAGCCCTCCCGCTTCAATTGGAATCACGATTCCGTCCGGAAACCGGACAAAGAAGTGCTTGTCAATGTTTTTGGGGCCGACCGCGGGGAAAAAAACCCCCGCAAAAAACCCGTGCAGTGGGGACGCGCATTTTTTTTTTCCATAGCACAATTTGTGTTTTTTCACCCGGGTTTTTCGTCATCTAAAAAAACCCGCAAACCGGGCGAAAAACCGGCCGAAAACCCGTGCCGTGGGGACATGCCCTGACATAACAAGACATAAGACATGTCTAGCCTGCACCAGTTTCCATAATGCTACCTTTCATATTTCAAGACTTTGGAGGACAAGTATGAAAACTGGAGCAGACTAGACAGTTGTACTTATCAGTAGGTTAATATATCATTAATCAGTATGTATGAAAGTGTCTCACAGCACTTTATAAATATATCCCCTTGTGAAACACTCTATGCGCCAAAAAGTGTCGGCTTTAATTTTTTTACCCCCCACAAAATTTTGAATTTTTTTCCCCTTTTCCCATTTTAACACTTCAAAATGTGTAAATTTTAATTGGGGGGGGGGGGGGGGGGGAAAATTTTTTTTAAAAAGGGGGAAAGGGGGGGGGTTTGGGGGGGAAAAAAAAATTTGGTTTTTTTTTTTGGGGGAAGGGGGAAAAATTCACATGTTAAATTTTAGTACTTCTTTCGTTGTTCTTTTCAATAAAATACAATAAAGTCTGCTATCTGATCTGTTAATGTTCACAATGACAATGGTAAAGTAATTAAGCAATCAGCATCTGTCAGTGTTTAATTCTTTTTAAAGCGTCCTTTTTCATCTCACATTTTCTTATGTTTCAAAACAGCCATCATCATAAAAATAATCTGACAGATCTATACAACCAGCTCTTATTATTTTTCAAGTGTTTACTAAACAAAAAGAAGGCACATTTCTTCAGAAGGGTAAAATAAATGGATAACATTTTGCTGGCAGAAGGCTTATGTTACTATTCATTTCTGGGTACATTTCTATGAGATACGTTATTTTTGGGTTGGGAGTTCACTTTTTACTGTTTGAAGAGGGTTTTTACCAAATGTTTGTGGACAGATTTATGTAGGGAAGGGAAAAAACTTTCAAGAAGTGGCCATTGAATGTCATGGGTCCAACATGCCAAAAGCATGGTTTTGGCACATGTTTTGATGCCAGTTTTTCACTGCTATGAAAAGCCACGTTGTTAATAGAAAATAATGATGATTTGTAAATGAAATGACTAGAGACAAGTAACGTGCCAGGACTGAATGCTTTCACTCAAATCCCTCAAATACAAGTTTACAAGATGCTCTGTACAATATACAGTATGGGCTTGTTCACATGACGTTTTTGACAGGCGAAAAGCGGATCCGCAAAACGCAAGAGTTGATACTTTATTTGGATCCATATTGTATACTTTTTCACTTGCGTTTTACGGACCCGCTTTCCGGATGCGTTTTCACAACAAAAAAAGAAAGTCCCTCTCCCTCTCTCTCCTCTGCACAGCCGAGCTCAGCGCTACCCACTGTGCACAGCCGAGCTCAGCGCTACCCACTGTGCACAGCCGAGCTCAGCGCTACCCACTGTGCACAGCCGAGCTCAGCGCTAGCCACTGTGCACAGCCGAGCTCAGCGCTAGCCACTGTGCACAGCCGAGCTCAGCGCTAGCCACTGTGCACAGCCGAGCTCAGCGCTAGCCACTGTGCACAGCCGAGCTCAGCGCTACCCACTGTGCACAGCCGAGCTCAGCGCTACCCACTGTGCACAGCCGAGCTCAGCGCTACCCACTCTGCACAGCCGAGCTCAGCGCTACCCACTCTGCACAGTCGAGCTCAGCGCTACCCACTCTGCACAGCCGAGCTCAGCGCTACCCACTCTGCCCAGCCGAGCTCAGCACTACCCCCTCTGCACCGCCGAGCTCAGCGCGAGCCACTGTGCACAGCCGAGCTCAGCGCTAGCCACTGTGCACAGCCGAGCTCAGCGCTAGCCACTGTGCACAGCCGAGCTCAGCGCTAGCCACTGTGCACAGCCGAGCTCAGCGCTACCCACTGTGCACAGCCGAGCTCAGCGCTACCCACTGTGCACAGCCGAGCTCAGCGCTACCCACTGTGCACAGCCGAGCTCAGCGCTACCCACTCTGCACAGCCGAGCTCAGCGCTACCCACTGAGCACAGCCGACTCAGCGCTAGCCACTGTGCACAGCCGAGCTCAGCGCTAGCCACTGTGCACAGCCGAGCTCAGCGCTAGCCACTGTGCACAGCCGAGCTCAACGCTACCCACTCTGCACAGCCGAGCTCAGCGCTACCCACTCTGCACAGCCGAGCTCAGCGCTACCCACTCTGCACAGCCGAGCTCAGCACTTCACAGCCCATCTCCTCGATCCCCACAGCACCTCGCCTCCCATCCATCTCCCTGCAGCGGCCGCTCACCTGCGATGCCCCCGCAGTCCCGCGCCTCCCATCCATCTCCCTGCAGCCGCCGCTCACCTGCGATACCCCCCGCAGCCCCGCGCCTCCCATCCATCTCCCTGCAGCCGCCGCTCACCTGCGATGCCCCCCGCAGCCCCGCGCCTCCCATCCATCTCCATGCAGCATTTCAAATCTCCAGCATTTCAAATCTCCCGCACCTCCAGCATTTCAAATCTCCAGCATTTCAAATCTGCCGCACCTCCAGCATTTCAAATCTCCCGTACCTCCATTCACTGACCGCGTCTCCTGCACCTCCATTCACCGACCGCGTCCCCCGCACCTCCATTCACTGACCGCGTACCCCGCTGTTCACAGCTGCCGCTCACCTGCGATCCCGGTCCCGCCGCCCACTGCGCTTTTCGCATCCGCTTTCAGGATGCAAAGGGCAGCTGATACGTACCCGGAGTGTGGAGCGCTTTTGGACAGGTGCCAAAAGCGCACTCCATTATCTCCTATGGGCTTTCACTTGCGTAAAACGCAATAAGAATTGACATGTCAATTCTTAAACCAGATGCAAAAAGCACAGTGCAGGAGAGCCCTCAAAAGCGCATCGCCGATCTCCCGTGAGAACAGTGATGCGCTTTTGCCATTGAATTTAATGTTAATCACACTGACAATTGTTAGATCCGTTTTGCGGATCCGTAAAACGGATCACAAAAAATGTCGTGTGAACAAGCCCTATCTCACAAAAGTGAGTGCATCCCTCACATTTTGGTAAATATTGTATTAAATCTTTTCATGGGACAACACTGAAGAAATGACACTTTGATACAGTGTATAGTAGTCAGTGCACAGCTTTTATAAGGGTACGGTCACACGGCAATTTTAACGTCTTTTCAGTGGTTTTGGAGGTGGTCCAGCAGTTGTTTGCAGATTCGATCGGCCACCTTAACCATTGACTTGCAGACCTTCAGGCTGAAAACCGGAAAGAAGATTGTACATTTTCTGTCTTTTGGAACACCAGCAGTGTGAAAATCCGTCGGGCTGAAAATCCACTCGGTGTAGACTGCTGGGCGGATTTTCTATTAAAGTCTATGGGGATGGTTGCTTGTCCGTTTTCAGATGGTTTCCAAATCCGCAAATGTCTGGGGAAAAAAAAACATGCCGTGTGGACTAGGCCTAACAGCATAACTTTGGTGTGAAAATAACTCCATATGCAGCCATAAATGTCTAAACCACTGGCAACGAAAGTGAGTACAGCCCTAAGTGCATATGGACAAATTGTTCCCAAAGTGTTAATATTTTGTGTGGCCACCATCATTTTCCAGCACTGCCCTAACTCTATTGGGCATGGAGTTCACTAGAGCTTTAAAGGCTGCAGCCACTGGAATCCTCTTCCCTCCTCCATGACAACATCATGGAGCTGGTGGATGTTAGAGACTTTGCGCTCCTCCACATTTTGTTTGAGGATGACCCACAGATGCTCAATAGGGTTTAGGTCTGGATTCATGCTTGACCAGTCCAGTTCCTTTACTCTCATCTTCTTTGGCAAGGTAGTGGGAATCTTGGAGGTGTGTTTGGAGTCATTATCATGTTGGAATACTGCTCTGTGGCCCAGTTTCTGAAGGGAGAAGATCATGCTCTGCTTCAGTATGTCACAATACATGTTGGCATTCATGATTCCGTCATTGAACTGTAGCTCCCCACAGCTGGCAGCTCTCATGCAGTCCCAAACCATGACACAGTTTGTCCACTTTCATTTAGAGGTGTACTCACTTCTAATGTCAGTGGTTTAGACATTGATGGCTGTGTGTTTAGTTATTATGAGGGCACCCCACATTTAGGGGCCGTTTACACGGCAAGTGACAAATACCGGTCGGTTTATGTGACCAGTGTTTGTCCTGTTTTGCACCCGTCTCCACGGCTGCGGGGTGGACGGCTTTTCTCCGTGATGAGCAGAGAAAAGCCCTCCCCCTCCACATTGAGATGCACATATTCCGTCCGGAAACTGGACGGAAGAATGTGCATGCTCAATGTTTTTTGAGCGGGCCGCGGGTGGAAAAACCGCCAGGCGGGAAACCAGTGCAGTGGGGACTGCTGCACGGTTTTTCCATAGCCCCGTTCTGCTCATTTTCGCCCGGTTTTTCAGACGGTCTGCAAAACCGCCAACCATCAGAAAAAACGGCCAAAAACCCGTGCGGTGGGGACATGCCCTTACACTGTTATACAAGCTGTACACTGACTACATTACATTGTATCAAGGCGTCATATCATTAGTGTTGTCCCAGAAAAAGAAATAATACAATATTTGCAAAAAGGCAGAGGGTGTGTTCACTTTTGTGAGATACCTTAAAGGGGATTTGCTACCAGACCAAGTACTGACCGTTCAGCATGAGGGCAAGATGTCAACAAATCACGCTGAGTCATGAAGCTGCAGTGGAGAGAGGGAGAGGGGAGGGGGGAGTGAGGAATCCAAAGGGAGCGTCTCAAAACTTAAGTGAACTAATAAACAGTACAACAGTGGATTCAATACAGCAAGACAGCCTCAGACAGCACTGTCAGGAAGAGCCTTATCTGCTAAGCAGCTTATGTAATGTAAACAAATCACGAGCTGACAGAGACGCACACAGCAGAGAGCACAGTGCTGCATAAGGGGATCCTGTGACATGTTCACTCAAATAATCAAACTATAACTTGTGAATTCTGTATACAAAAGAGAACACCTATTCTACACAGCAGATTGAAAGCTTCTTCATCAGATAAAGCAGGGATCTAATAACACTACAGCTAGTTATTCTGTATACAAAAGAAAACATATTGCTACCCGGTGCCTTAAAAGACCATTCATTCTGCCTGTCATCAGATAAGAAGTGATTCACGCAAGCGCGGCCTTTCAGCTCCTGGGTCTTGACTAGGGGAAGCTTTGTGGTAACCACGGGGGATTGAGAAATGCTGTAGCTCTCTGAGTTTTCACTTTTCTAAATCACATATATTTAGAAAAGTGATTAAATACCCATTTTGGAGGTTCCCACGTCAACATTACATGGTGGCAAAACCCCTTTCAGTTCATAACACTAGGTAATACGAGTTACTGCTGCGTGTTACTGGGCTGTACAGTAGAGTTGCCAAAACAGCATCATCTTATCTGTTTTATTCAGTTTTATTTATTGTATTTTTTAACTTTATTTAACATCTTTTCCTACTCTGCAGTGGTTTAGGCAGTATAACACACCTGACAGGTTCCCTTTATAGGTGTTTTTGTATCACAATACATACACTTTATTTTTTATTTTTTATGTAGAAATGTGGCAAAAACAGCAATTTGACTGCAATATGTGAATATCCTAAACAGCCTTAGGCTATGTCTACATAGCACTGGATTCTTGTCGGATAGTGTATACAGCACAGGTTCTCTACTGAAGCTGCCGGCTGACTTGTGGAAGATGGAACATGTTCTATCATCCGCCAGATACCAGTCGGATTCCCGTCTGCAGCCTATGTACATACCTTCCAAGTTCCCTACTTTGGAGGGATAGTCCCTATTTTTAACCCTTGTCCTTCTGTCCCCCTTAGGCTATGTCTACACGGCAGTGGACAATAAACGACCTGAAAACCAAATCCTAAAAACGTTCATAAAACTGAGTTTTTTTTCCACTGCCTGTCAAAAGCTGATCTTATCTCCTCTTTGTGTACACAGGCTCCTCTAGGTTACCAACCACCTCTGTGCTCTGGCCTGGATGGTGATGTCACAGTCCCTGCTGTGTCTTATCAGCAGCACAGAAGCTAGTTTATGTTTGATGCTGAGAAACTTTAATCCTTTATAGCCCGTAGCCTTCTGCCCTACTGTTTAAATCCTCTCTCTAACAGGCTCAGCTAGCATTAGCAGAGATGAAATGCTAATCACTGCAATAGATTTACCCACAGCCTAACCCGGAAGTGGGAGCCTGAAGCTTTCTGTGAAGAGCAGGCTCTGTGAAACAGCCTGATGAGAAAATCCCTTCAATTTGGCAGATTTGCCTTACTGGAGCTTTAAAAGGCTGGGTAACAATCAATGCTGGAGACCACACTGGTCACAGAGTACTCACAGATGTAATACTGTGTAAATCTCTTAAAGGGAATGTGTCATCAAAAAATTACTTATTTTTTAACTCACATTTTTATGTTAAACACATTTTTTAGGATTTTTTGGTTATTTTTTTATTTTCCATATCACTTTCAGTATTTTTTATAATTCTTCAGTCCTGCAGTTTTCTCTTTGACCACAAGGAATAATAATTGTCTGACACTTCCTGTTCTGTTTAGAGAGCTTTTCAGCAGTGTCTGCTCATTATCAGTAAAAGCAGGGTCACACTGAAATGAGACACCATTGTGTACAGATAACACAGAATCCACCAGTCACAAGAGGAGATGTCATAGCTCCCCCTCTCCTCTCCCTTCACAGTGAAAACTCTCCTATACAAGTCTATGGGACAAAAACTGTCTTAAGAATCCTCTGTGCATGAAGCTGCTGTAAAGTATCTCTCTGACTGCTGTTAAAGCAGTGCAAGCAAGAATGTCTTCCCCACAATCATATATAGACGGCCGAATATAGAATTCTACAATCAGGAAATAAAAACGACTGAGAGGAAAAGAATATGGATCAGGGTCTTGATTTAACCCTTTCCCGAAATTTGATGTATGCATACGCCCTACCGGGAACTGACTTACCGCAAATGGACGTATGTATACGTCCTGGCGATCGCGCGGGCTTGCGGGTGAGCCGCGCGCGATCGCGACATGGGATCAGCGGTAAATTACCGCTGGCTTCATACCACATCACCCCCGGCCGGAGTGAGCTCCAGCCGCGGATGTTTAACCCCTTAACTCCGACGATCAATTAAGATCGTCGGAGCTAAGTCGTAGGCAGGAGGAGTGAGCCCATTCTGCCTACTCCTCGGCGCGCTGCTGCACAAGAGTGCAGCAACGATCTCCTACCAGACAGTCCCGGGAAGTGAAGATCGTAACACGTACACCGCCCTTTTCCCCTTTACAGACGCCAAACGCCAAAAATAAATAAAGTACCCATATTTGGTATCGCCGCGTGTGTAACCACCTGTCCTATAAATGTGTCATATTAATTAACCCGTACGGGGAACACTGTTAAAAAAAAATAAAAAAAAACAATCAAAGAATTGTGATTTTTGTTCATCCCGCTGCACATAAAATGGAATAAAAAGCGATCAAAAACTCATATAAACACCAAATTTGTACCAATTAAAACGTCAGTTCATCCCGCAAAAAAAAAAGTCCTTACACCTCTCTGTATACAGAAAAATAAAAAAGTTATGGCTCTCAGAAGTCAGCGATGCATAAAAATTGTTTTACACAATAAAAACACTTTTTTTTTTTTTTTTTAAGTGCTTCAACATAAAAAAAACTATATAAATTGGGTATCGCCGTAATCGTATCAACCCACAGAGTAAAGCTAACTTGTCATGGATACTGCACAGTGAGCGCTGTTAAAAATAAAAATAAAAAACACTCCTAGGATTGCAGTATTTTCGTCACCCTGCCTTCCAAAAAACAGATTTAAAACTGATCAAAAAGTCTTGTCCCCCAAAAAATGATACCAATAAAAACTTCAACTCATCCTGCAAAAAACAAGACCGAACACAGCTCCGTACACTGAAAAATAAAAAAGTTATGGCTCTCAGACTGCGACGCAAAAACCTGTTTTCCTTTTTGAATAAAAGTGTTTTTATTGTGTAAAAGCAGTAAAACATGAAAAAAATATACAAATTTGGTATCACTGTAATCGTATCGACCTGCTTAGTAAAGCTAGAATGTCATTCATACCGCACGGTGACCGCTGTAAAAAATAAAAATAAAAAACACTACCAGGATTGCTGTATTTTGTTCAAAATGCCTCACAAAAACCTTAATAAAAAGTGATCAAAGAGTCATATGCCCCCCATAATGGTACTAATAAAAACGTCAACTCATCTCACAAAAAACAAGCCCATAATCAGCTCCGTATACAGAAAAATAAAAAAGCTATGGTTGTCAGAATAGGACAACATAAAAACTTAATTTTTCATAGACCTATTTCTATTGTGTAAAAGTAATAAAACATAAAAATAAGATATAAAATTTATATCATTGTAATTTTACCGACCACGTAGTAAAGTTATCCTGTTTTTTTATCCTGTACGGCGAACATTGTAAGAATGAAGCCCAAAAAACAATGGCGGAACTACGTTTTTTTCCCCACATTTTCATAGCCCAATACTGAAAAAAATCTATGGAACACCTGTGCACTCAAAATGCACAGTACACCCGTAGATGAGATCCCTGAGGGGTGTTAAATCCAAAACGGGGCGACTTCTGGAAGGTTACACCTGTTCTGGTACTTTGGGGGCTTTGCAAATGCGACATGGCCCCACCAAAATCTGCATTCCAAAAGCCAAATAGCGCTCATTCCCTTATACCCCCTGCCATGCGCCCAAACAGCAGTTTACACCCACATGTAGGGTATTGCCGAACTTGGAAGAAATTGCTTAACAAAATTTGGGATGCTTTTTTTACAGGATTCCTTGTAAAAAGGAAACATTTTCAGCTAAAATTGCAGTTTGTTGGAAAAAAAATAACATTTTTAATTTTCACAGCTTAACACTAAAAAAAATTGTAAATCACCTGTGGGGTCCATATACTCACTGCACCCCTGGATATATTCCTTAAGGGGTGTAGTTTCCAATATGGGGTCTTTTTAGGGGTGTTTATTAAATTTTAACACCTTAGGGCATCTGCAAACCTGAAATGGCGCCTAAATAAAATCGTAATGAAAATGAGACCCAGAGTCCAGTAGGTGCTCCTCCTATTCTGGGGCTTGTGGTTGAGCCAAATTGCGCACTAGGCCCACATATGGGATATCTATGAAAATGGCACAGTCTGGGGAATCAATATTAAGTTGCGTTTCCCTGATCACATCTACCGTGTTCTTGTGAATAATGGATAAAAATTGAAAATCTGCAAACAAAGTGAAATTTTTATATTTCACTTCCACTTTGCTTTAATTCCTGTGAAACACCAACTTCCTAAATGCTGTTTTGAATACTTTAAGGGGTGTAGGTTCTTAGATGAAGTCATTTGTGGGGGTATCTAACATATAGGCCAATCAAAATCACGTTAGAACTGGACTAGTCCCTAAAAATTAATGTTTATTGCAAATTTTCTTGAAAATTTGAAAATCACTACTAAATTTCTAAGCCCCCTAATGACGTTAATAAAAAAAAGACATTTAAAAAAATGATGCCAAACTACAGCAGACATATGGTTGATGCTAGTTATAAGCTATTTTGAGTGGAATAACTATCTGTCTTACACACAGAAATTTTTGAAGTTTGAAAATGGTAAATTTTTCACATGGTTCACGATTCTTTGATATTTTTCACAAATAAACAAGGACTTTTTGGACCAAAATTTCTTACTATCTTAAAACACAATGTGTCACGAGAAAACAATCTCTGAATCGCATGGATAGGTTAAAGTGTCAAAAAGTTATTCTCACGTACAGTGACAGATGCCAGATTTAAAAAATGGGGCTCTGTCAGAGAGGCCAAAACTGGCTCCGGCGGTAAGGGGTTAATAAGTAAAAAAAAAAATTGGCGACAGATTCCCTTTAACTTAGCTGTGTATAAATGGCATCATATACAGGATGACATGCCATTCTGCTGTTGTCATGAATTGGGTTTCTTGCGGTCAGGGAAGCACAGTTCTGCATGTCTTGTAATTATTCACTGTTATTATTTTAGATTCTTGATTTGTGATGTTTACATTTTAGTAAATTACTTCTTTTATCAGAACAGTTTCCTCAGGCTTTGGAGATGGCATTTTAAAAATGTCACTGAACCAATATTGAAAAATGAGCTTTGAAGAAATAAAATAGATAAAATGCAATAATTACTTTTTGAAGCAGTGATGTGTTTTTATACAGTTGCAATTATCTACTGCTTTAAGACCTATCTTTACTTTGTAAGGCTTCAAACACACAGCATAGGACAAAAACCGTTGGAAAGCTGACTGCTTTTTATCCGATGCACCCCCACGTTTGTCACTGTTTTCACAGAAGCCGCATTCTTTTTTCGTTTTCTTGCCGTCTGTCTGTGCAATTAAATGTACGGGAAACCTACAGCAAAACGACCTGTGTAGACTACAGGTCATTTTTTTCTATTAAAGTCTATGGGCTTGATAAATGGTTGGATTTTCAGCGGTTTCAAAATACTAAAACTGCCGAAAAACTGACCGTTTTGTTTGCTGTGTGGACTTCCTTACGGTGCGTCCACATGGTAGTGACAAACTACTTGGTTGGATTCTGTCTTAAGAATCCGGCCAGTATTTTGGCGTCTTTTGCATGGTTTTGGGGGATGGTTCTGTCCGTGGGTTGCGGATTCTCCGTCCCCTCAACCATTGAAATGCACATCTTCTGCCCGAAAAATGGGTGGGAGCTTGTGCATGTTGAAACTTTTTAGGAACACCGGCAGTGTAAAAACGTCCGGCAGAAGATCCATTCAGTGTGGACTGCTGAACAGATTTTCTATTAATGTCTATGTGGAAGGTTGACAGTCGGTTTTCAGATGGTTTTCAAATCCGAAAACTGTCAGAAAATCTGACCAAAAACCTTGCCGTGTGGACTGATCCTGACCCTTACAGTTTATGCTTAGAGGGGTTATCCGGGAGTTTAATGATTTTATAGAACACTATAAAAAGAATTTATTTTGAAAAGTAAAGATATTACACTTCATGTTTCTTTTCTTTTGCCTCTTTATTCATCCATCATGCGATCCACTTTTTGCAGTGAATCTATCTGCTTATGGGAAGGTTAGTAGTTCTGCAGCATATGTTTCCTACAGGTCCCACAGTGCATTGCAGTTGTAATCTAGGGCCCCTAATCCTCCTAGCACTTTTCAGCCCTGCCCTGTAAACCCTTAAATCGTCATTCACAGACAGTTACACCTCATGCCCCTGCATCTCTGCTCCAGTTCACTTCCTGGTTGCCTGCAGCAGGCTGTGTGTAGTACAGTTCACCAATCAGTTTGTAACAGGTAAAAAAAAATGTTTTCCTCATTCTATAATATATGTAATACATGTACACATCCATATATATATATATATATATATATATATATATATATATATATATATATATATATATATATATATATATATATAATGTATGTGCTGTGCATAGAAATACAGGATACAGGTACACAGCTATCCCATCATTGTAACTCTGATTGCTGTGGGGAATGTGGCATCACCCAGCTGACCTGTACACTTGATAGCCTCTCTAGCATGCAAGAAAGGTGTGTGACATCACATTCCCCACATAAATCAGTTTTTGGTCACGGGAAAGCTGTGTGCCTGCTGTAGGGGATGTGGCATCATCCCTGCACCTAGACTCTAGCAGCTAGCAGTGATAAGTCACTATGTACACATAGTTATCGCTGTATGTGTTCACATTAATGTATAATCTTCCCCTCCAGCTCTGTTCATTACATTCTTGTCAGCACCTCTGTTTACATAGTGACTGATGAGTAACTAGAAACAGTCAGATCTTTCTCTGGTCACGTCCACTAGAGGAGAGTGTTTCTGAGCTTAGCTTGGCTTCAAAGACAGTGATGACAAAATGTCCATTGAGGTCATGTGATCATTGGACGGAACATGGTTAGTAGGAAGGAGGGGAATAAAGGGCTCTCTGCCTAGTTTTGCAAAGCAGAACAGGTATATAATTTTTAATGAGTATCAATTATAAAGTTCAAAGCTCTATAACAAATAAAAAGATATTCCTGAGAACCCCTTTAATAATATGACAATTGACTACACCGGTTTAAAGTGAACCTGTTACATTGAACCTGGAATCTGAACTGCCATCAAGAGGTGCTGAGAATATTTCATATAGTTTACCGGGGAAAGATTCATTAATTTGTGGATTATGCTTATTAATATTTACTCCTTCTTGGCATGGTAGTCCTGTGTACTATCCTAATCAGGAGTTGAGTATTATCTCTATGCACACTTTGGTAGGCAAAGCTGTTGGTCATGGGGTACGATCACCCAATGGACCCCTAAGCCTATGAGCGGGGATTTCAGCGACTGAAGTAAAATGAATACTGAATGTTTTCCCCCTCCCCGAATTGTTTCAATCTTTTCAGTTTATTTTACTGTTAACCTGCTGCACATAGGTAGCAGAGGATTTTCAAGCTGATTCTACAAATGTAAAAGTTTTGTGTCTGTTTTCCAACAAAATTGAGGATGTACAGCAAGGGCAATTTCAAAGCTGAGGGGAAGGAATCAATGACTGTCTGAGAATAACTTATTCTCAGGCAGTCTTTAGTAACGCTGCATTACTGGCCAGAAATGAAAGCACATAGTGATGGTCTGTAACCATGGAGACAAGAGAGCAAGTTAAAGGTGCAAGAAAGGCCTGCATTAGGTAAAGCATACATATTCTTTAATAACATGCATTTTGAAAATTGATTATTTTACATAAATTGGCCCTTCCAGCTGCACTTGCTGTGATGGGAACACCCCCTTAAGGCTACGACCACACGGCACTGACAAAATATCTGACCGGTATTTTGTGTTTTCTTTTTTTTTTTTCTTTAAGTAAGGACAGACGGTTTTCTGTCCACGGTTTGTGGATTCAACTCACCCCTTTAAATTGAACAGTTCATGGTCCACCCGAAAATCTGGCAGAAGAATGAACCTGTTCTAAGTTTTTTTTAGATGGTTGGATTTACTATTGGAAAATTCGAGCTGTGTAATGTCCGAATAGTCTCGTAAGGTACTATGGCACAATACAGGTCAGTTTGCTTACTTCTGCATTTCTCATTTTTCTCGGTGCAGATGAATGCTTTGACACGAGTTTGTATGATCAGAGTTCTCTTGTTTTATAATCCATTTAGTCTCCAGATCCTGTTACTTTTTAGCAGCTGTGCATCCTACCTAGGTCTTAATATTAACCTAACTACATCAAAGGCATTTGATTGCACCTTACAGCATCTTATATAGTTAGCCTTCAAGTTTGCCTTTACCTCTTCTGAAACTCAATTTGATTCCCTTTGAGTTAGCTTCACTAGATTTGTTTTGGAATGGCAAAAAACTTTGAAATATATAGACACTCTTTATAGATCTAAATATATGGGATCTGGGAGCCTTGGGTATCTGGAAATATAATGCAATCCAACTCGTCTCTTTAGTGACTGTTCTAATACTTATTTTAAGGCTGCATTAACTCCAGGGCATTGTAAATATGAAATACACAATGGTTTAACTACATAAGAATATAAAAAGAAATACAACAAATATAAGTTAAAGGGGTTGTCTCGCTACAATGATTGGGTTTTAATTAAAAGATCTTTAAAAAACAAGCAGCTTTGCAATATATGTTCATTACAAATGTCCTACTGATTTTGAGCTAGCCCTGTTAGTATTACTACATCAGCTTCTCAAATCTCTATAGTAGCCGACCTGTTGATCCTTATCTTACTGGCTGTCAGGTCTGAATGACTCATCACCTTTGAAGACAGTCAAGCAGAGAGCCCCTCCCGCACAGAATGCTTCTGTAAGTGGAGGGAGGGAGGAGAGGGGGGAGGGAGGACTCTGGCGTCTGTGTCCGAGCTGCCTGGATTAACCCTGTGTGTGCCTGCTTCCTCCTGCTCTCTACACAGATAGATGTGACAGCAGTGACCCTGTCTGTTACTATAATCATGATATGTCTTTGGAACTGTGACTATACTAATACTATAGAGATCAGGGGGCATGTGAATACTTTATGTTCTCCTGTATTAGTGAGACATCCTGAGTATAGTAACACTGCCCTTGTTGTTGCTGGAGATGTGGAGACTTGTAAGCTAAGCAGGGGATATAGGAACACATGCATCCTCTCTGCTCTATTAGCACACAGCTTCATATTCCTCTCTACACTCCTAGATCAGCCCTCTCCTGCAACAGACCTAGGCAGGCACACACAGGGTGAACTCTGAGAGCAAACCCCCTCCCTCCCCCCCCCTGTATAGAAGTTACGTAGCTGCCTGTGTGCTGATGGGAGGGGGGAGAGGGAGCAGAACAGACAGACCAAGAAGCACGCCCCTCAGTTCAACTTACCAGGGACACTGACAGGCTGAAAGCTCGTAATGAGACAACTCCTTTAATGAGTGACAAACTGGTGCAAATGAGAGAAGACAAGAGTTTATAATCTGCCAGGGAAGGGGAGTGGAAGCAGTTGGTGAGGGTTGAAACTATTTATAGGGTGGTGTAGTATCAGCAGGGATATTGAAGGTTGTAGACCTTTTGAAGGGGTTCAGGTTTATTATAATTATCCACTTAGAAAGTCCTTTGTAGCTTTTAGCAGAAGCTCCAGAATGGACCTCACATTTGTATCGAGTAATGCAGGGGTGTCAGACTCATTTTCACTGAGAGCCACATCAGCAACCATAAGGTTGCCAAATGTTACTTTAAAGGGGTTGTCTCATGTCACAGTTTCATAGGATGCATGAATTAAATAATGCAGCTTTGCTCTGTCACTTCCTGGTCAAGCTGTCTGTAATTAGCATATGAGCATATTCAGTCATCTTTGTTTATTAGTCTAGATTAGATAAATCTCCTGCTCTGAGGTCTAGAGGAGCTTCTGAGCTAAAGTAAACAGTAATTATTTTTTTTTTTGTCTGAAAGATCAGATAACACACAAGCTCTCACTGCCCGCAGTTCTGTGCTGCCGTGACCTGTGTGATGATGTCACTCCCTGCTATCAGATAGAACAAACAGCAGGAGAGAAGAAGTACACAGGTCGGTCACTAGACAAACCAGAGAGCCCTCAGAAGGTGATAAAATCACTTGTAGCTCCTTTAACAGAAAAAAAAAAATGAACAAAGCAATATATTTGGAAAAACATCTTCATTTAGTGTTCCCTACATGTTGAAAGCTAATCTTTGTAGCAAGACAACCCCTTTAAGACTGTATAACACATAACTATGTATGTCTCTTTTGCTGTACCATTGCATGCCACATACAATGAAGTCATGGGCTTTGTGTTTGATTCCTGTAAAGATGTACATCAATATCTCTTATATGTGTTAACATAAAATACTCAGCTAGACTGATTTATACATTTCTCTGTCGCCTATATAATTTTTAAATGTTCAGAAACCCAAAACATCTTTCATTTCTTTCCCTTTTGTGGGCAGACTTTCCAGACCCTCCATGTACATATCATTAGACTACACGTTTGGAAACATATTTTTTTTATTTTGTAATATATAAAAACCCTTTTCCTGCAGCACCATCTCCGCTCCGTTTTGTGTTAATATTCCTTTAAACTTCTCCTTTGTAATCTAAATAACATCTGTGTACAATGCCATTGCTGATACCTGAGGTAAATATGTGTGTAAATGAAGTCAATGCAAATGAAACACAAACAATTAAAATTATTTTCTTTGCTTTAATTCTCTTGGTGGAATATGTAGCATTATAAAATGTTATGAAGGGTTCCTCTTAGCCTCTATGAGAGTGCATGTCCTAAGCTTTTAGTCAAATACAAGCACACAACACTGACACCTAAATCTTCATCAGTATTATCCCCTGCCTTAGAGGGGTATTCCCATGAGCGCTTTTCGGCACTGCAGGTCGTCTTAGCTCACAACGAGCTGACAACAGTGACCTATCCCCACTGACCCACAAATGAGCAGGATACTCTTTCCAACCTACCTCAATTCTAGAGTGGATAAAATTAGTGGTCTGTATACACAATGATGACACAAGCTGGGCACAAATTAAATGTACAGTGGTGAAAGTTTGGGAACCCTCTAAAATGTATGCATAAATTTAACTTAAAACTATATCAGATATTCACACATGTCGTAAATGTACATAAAAGAGCCAAATATAACAAGTGAGTCAAACATGTTCGTAGCTTATTTATTGAGGAAAATGATCCAATATCTTATATCCGAGTGGCAATAGTATCTGAACCTTTACTTTTAGTATCTAGTGTGACCGCCTTGTGCAGCAGGAAAATAGAGCAAATGTAGCCCACACTAGGCCACCTCTGCTCTAATATCCCCTATGGGGCTGTCGTGGCTGTGTCACAGTATCCATTGGGATACCTTTATTCACAATACCCTGATGTATACCTGCAACATATGCAGTATTGTAGTGTCAACCCTCCCTTACCGTTAGACAGTTTTCAGAATTGAGGCCCGATGTGTGAAAGTAGCCTTGCTTGAAATGACTGAGAAAAACCAATGACCGTTGGTGGTTTGATAATATTATAATGTATGTTTTTTTTCTTACTAGATCTTTGAAAACTAATGACAGATGATAGTCTGTCCATTATTTTTTCATCAGTTCTGATCTTTCTGTGAACAAAGATTCAGAAGTAATTTGTCTGCAAAGATTTGGTCTTAATATATTTATTTTACATTCTGCTGTTTTCAATGACAGAGACAATATAATAAACCAACTCTTACAGCCAGTCCCCTTTCCCTGGTCTCAAGCAGATAGAAGAAATTAGAAGGTTAATAAGCTATTGTAGAACATGCTGTTGACATTTAAATAGGGTAGAATACATTAGTTACCTTTCGCCGTGCTCTTTGCTATAGACATGGATCAGATAATGCATTCAATTGCTTCCCTTTTCATGGTGAAAAGAGAGACTTGAATTACATGTGTTCACTGCATAGGAGAAATATTACAGGCTCCAAAAAGGTTAAGCAATTAAGAAAGGTCACTGATAGCCCCCTCATTCAGTATCTTCTGTATGAATTGAATATGTGTATTATAATGACTTGCAGGTCTTTAGCACTTTGCCAGCTATTATACAGTTATAGCTAATCTGACCATTCAGTCGATTGCTATTATGCAAACTGATTTTTACGTAGACATGGAGATTGGACTAGAACAAGTTGCAATAAGACAGGGCTACCATCAGGGCAGTATGTACAACCAAATATTGCTGTAGGGCACAGCAGCTCGAGGGCTTCAACTTGGCTACTGGGAAAGGATGTTTTCCCTATGCCAGTATAGCAAGCATGTCAAACTCAATAGCTAACATGGGCCAAATCAACAAAGTCGAAGTCTGTGTGGGCTGCAAGAAAAAGAAAAAAAAAACTTTTATGGAAAAGTGAGTTTGTTCTTCTTTTTTTCTACTGGACTTTTCGAAACAATGGTAAAATTAATGTTTTCTTCCCAACTCTTGGCATCTCTCTGTTACCAACTTTCATACTTTGGGAAAAGTCTTCTTTGCAGTCTTGTACTGGCTTGCTTGGTGTGCCTAGTCGTGTTGCATCTATGTCGTACAATCTATGTAATGACGCAGCCTTTTCCCCTAAAAACAGCAGCAAATATTTTAGCAGCTGATAATAATACTTACTATGCCACCACCATATGTAAATTGATGTTGTACTGGCTTGCTAGTCTTGTTAGTCTTATAATTGAGTGCACCAAGCACTCAACATTCTAGTCAGACAAAATTACATAGCTTAACTTTTAAAACTTAAAAAATCTTTACATGACCGATAAAGAATCTTAATTACTAGGGACACCAAGCAAGCCAGTACAAGACTAACACCATTGTGACTAGCAGATGACTTTGTTAGTATTATAATCAGCTGCTAAAATTATTTTTTTTTCAGGAATATCAGTGAAAATGCTAAAAAATATAAAAATCGATTTTTTCTATTTTTAATTTATTTCTTATTAGCAAGAATTGGCATTAAAATAATTGTTATTGTGTCACTTTTATATGTTTTTATATAGGTGTTGTATTGTTTTAGGGTCATTAGGGGTGGAGCTAAAAGTTGCAGTTTGGGCTCTTTTATTGATTTTCATTATTTTTCTGTGTTCTTTTTTTATTTTTTTTATTTTACATATTGTGCATAACTTTTTGTTGTTGTTGATTTTCCCTATAACATGATATATTATCCCCAGTTACAGGGAAAATACAGCCCCTGTACCGACTGCAGAGCTTGTCTGGGTCTGTCAAGACCCAGCAGCATTTGTAGTTGCCAAGCCCTGTGTCTTTAAAATGCAGTGAAATCCACATTAAAACAAGTGAAATATGCAGCCAAAATCTGAGATGGTCTTTCAAAGTGATGAAACATTTTCAGCAGCATATTTTTCTGAAAGAAAAATACACCGTGTGACTATAATCTTAGCCTTAGGCACATGACAGTGCAGTGTGCATGGAATTATACAAAAGGGCACAAACTGCATTAATGGCCTCAGTATAAACACTTAAAGGAGTTTTATCGTTTGAACTGTTCAGGCTCTTCAGCTAATTCTCTCAGATTGAGTTTGAAATCCAGGGGCGTGTCTCTCCTGTCAGCAGGCGTGTCTCCCCTCCTTGGAGGGTGTCTCCTCTCACTGAAGAACTGTGACATCATCATTTTGTTTTGAAGCAGGGTTTGCAGAAGTTTTTGGATATAACACCCTCTGTAGCTCCTGAAATGCTTATGTCTGAAAAGCCTTAAAGGCTCCACAAGCTCCAGCAAGCACCTGTTATATCTCCTTAGTTTTCACACAAATTTACACTGAAAGCCAGCGCTTTACTTCTGTCCTAGTGGTTTTATACCCAAATTGAAATGACAACAGGCATGATCTTTAAACTCAACTACAAGGACAAATGCAGCTCAAGTAAAGATCATCTGTTGCTATCATGACATGTTGAGTGAAAACAATGGGGAGGAGAAGCAAACCGCTTTTTAGAGAAAGACCCTGCTCAACCTATCACTAACTTGGGCTGGTAGTGTAGCGGTAGAGCTTTTGCTCTTACAATGAAGGGGTTTGGAGTTTAGTCCCTCACAGAGTATTCCCCCCCCCCACTAAATTCTACATATATGTAGAGAGGACCCAAAATATATATGTCAATCCCCTTTTATAAATATATATATACACATACATAGCTCCGCTATATCATGTCTCATCCCCCAGAGTATATGCATTGTATCACATATTTTTGGAAGTGCTTGGTGTGACTGCGAGGATGGGACACTATATAGGGAGCTTTGTGTGTGATATAAATAAAATTATAGATGTTACACATATATTTTCATATCTTTACATTGCGTACAATTTATAAAAGAAAATTTAAAAAAAACTTCTGATGGGGCTTGAACTCCTAACCTCTCTCTTGCAGAGCTGATCAGCTAAGCACTACGCATACAGCTTGTACAAACACTGTGTTGAATCCTTATGTTATACACTACAGATGATGACGTCATAAGGAAGCGGGGCTTGCTTTAGATCTGAGGAACAGAACGCCCTCTTTTCAAAGTATCAGCTTAAGGACTGGACCTGTGAGGAGGTGAATCAACCTCTTGGCAAAAGCCCTTTAAACAGGCAGTCATTGCCCAGATCGTTCACCCTACAGTAGAGCTGGGAGATGTACATAGAGCCAGCAGACCTTGGTTTCACTATCGATTTTAAAAAGCTCAGAGGGGAGTAACACAAAGTGTGCAGCAGCCAAATCACAGCGCAGGGGGTGTGGGACGGGCGTTTCCCGTCCCAGGGGCGTATCCCAACAGGCTGAATGAAATGTCAGCCAGCTAATGACAATGCAGGGGAGGTGTCTAGTGGGCGGCAACGTCCAGGGGGCGTGTCCGACCAACAACAGCAGAAATAGAACACAGATTTACAGAAAAGCTCATATCTGCTAAACCAAGTGACTGAGGTAATGCAACCCAATTACAAAAGTGCTTATTTTTACTGTCCCCATAATCTGAGACATGATCTTTGTAACGATAAAACCCCTTTAAGCACCTTTTTGGTACCTAAATATAAAACTGGAAGTTTATGAAGGTGGGTTTCGCACCTTGTTATGCTCTACACTGGAGGTGTTCGTCGGGATACTGTGAAAAAAGGTATGGCGAGGGATACCGCAACGCAGTCTTGGCCAGTCCATAGACATTAATAATCTACAGATAAAGTCCTATTTGGAATACAGAGAAACATGGTGCTCTTTGGATTACGGACAAACATGGTCCTCTTTAGGTTACGGACAAACGTGGTCCTCTTTGGATTACGGACAAACATGGTCCTCTTTGGATTACGGACAAACATGGTCCTCTTTGGATTACGGACAAACATGGTCCTATTTGCTGGGCTGTAGACTCCTCAATATTCCTAACTCCGACTCCCACTCCCTCATCCATGGCGCTTGTTTAAGTGATAACTTTACTGTAGTAAAATGGTAACATCAGGCTTTTTAGCATTCTTATGATACAATAATCGAGCTATTTACTTAGAACATACACTGACAAGCAAAATGGTAACAATGTTTTAAACGTTTGACTTTCAGGCTCCGTACCTCACCATCCAGTATAGCTTTAAATATGAGACTGCCATTGTTTTATAGACCATCATCTTAGCTATCTTATACATAAATTTGACTTGATTTAGCATCTGCTTAGTCATGCAGATTCTTGTCATGCAACTGCATTTTTACGGTTTTGCTCCTAAAAATCAAAATGTTAATTTTTATTATTTTGTTATTATTTAGTAAATCAACCTTTGGCTTTCAACACTTTCTGATTCCTTCTGGTATCGATCAGATTGAAGCATATTTCGACAAAAATCTGATCCCAGGTCTCTTCTACACATTCACCATGTTGGTGCATACTGGTCGACTCACTGCAAAAACAGCTTTTTCTTCAACTCTACCCACAATTGTTCAATTGATTTAAGGTCTGGTGTGTGTGTGTTGGGGTGGGGGGGGGGGGGGGGGGAGAGGGCAAATCCAGCAACTCTACTTCATTGTCATTGAACACTTTCTTCGCCAAATTCGTTGTGTACTTTGGAACACTATATTGTTCTTTTTATACCCATAGTACTCAATGCGTGAAGAAATTCATCTTGTAGGATACTCACCTATAGCTCAGCATTGAGATCAACATCTTTGGCTGTGAAACAACACCATATCATCAGGCTTCCTAAGCCAAACTTGACAGTTTCTTCAAGTTCTCGATCCATTATCCCCATTTTTCCAAACCTACTTGCACCTATCAGAGCCTGGTCTATTGACTTTCATCTCATCGCTCCAAATCGCCCTTTACAAATCTTCCATTTTTCATACCTTTTTGCAAACTCGAGCCAACGCTGCTTATGATGAGATTGAAGTTGAGGCTTTTTCACCTTTTTTTCGGCTACCATTCCAGACCTGTGTAATGCGTGTTGCATTGTGCTTGCATGGATGTCTGTGATCTCACAGACAAAGCATATGAGCCACCTTCACTGCCGTATCTGTTGCATCAGAACTGATAGATCTTGTGATGAGCCAACTTGTTGACTGATATTTTGCCTGGACGTCCACCTCTTGGCTTTGGAATGGATGGACAGTCTTCCTTTCCTATTCTTCCAGTTGTCATGGCCTCATATGATGCAGTTTGGCAATTTTCTTGGCTGAGTGGCCAATATCAATATGCTGGATGATGCTGTTTCTCTTTTCTTGGGAAATCTTCTTCATGGTTGCTTGAACCAGTGACCTTTCGCTTGGGAATCAACCTAATTACATACTGAACTAGATGACCTCAAATCTGATATCATTATTTCCAGGCTAGAGAACGGCTTCTCTACACTAACTTGGGTTGGTGGCAAAGCGGTGACCACATGGGCAATGTCTCTAATAATTTCAGGGTATAAAAGAATTGCCTCATACACAGTCAGTTCTGATGAATGGTTGAAATCTACTTCTTTGAAAGCAAGTTAAACATTTTTGCTGAAATCTGGTCAATCTGTTTCCTATGGGAGCAGAATCTTTTCCCGTGCGATAACGCTTTGCCTGCTCCATGACATTTATATACTTTTCAAAATTAAACTCCTCATCTGATGAGGCTGAAGATAAAGTGGCAGGAGTACTGGCAAGACCCAATTTCTCTTGCTCTTGGCACTGCATTGAACTAACTGTACCAATTTATTATATATTTTGGAAGTCGGTCCATTTTATAATGATTCCGATTCCACCAAAATGACTCTGACTCCACAGCCTTGCCTATTTGGATCAGTCCTATTTGGACTATATTTGCTCTTTGTCAAATGTACATAATTTCTGTGTGGGACACAAAAGCGAGGCCCCAATCAAAAAACATATACTAACGGGAAATAGATATACCACAATTTCTCAATAATTAAGTCAGTATAACTATCAGAAATCACTACACAAAACAAATACTGACTAAAACAAATTACCTTTATTAAATAATACATAAAAAGTGAACATATTTAAAAACACACCAATTAGTAACTGAACAGGCTTATGCAGAAGCCAATAAAACAGATATGGATCAGTGCAGATTTCATTCAAATAAAAGAAAACGCAATATTGTAATAAGACTGTTCATGATATCCACTTATCAAACTATGTTCAATAGTAAGGGGTGATAGTAATCAGGTAATCTAGATCAAGTGACACAACATATACACCCCAAACAAATATTTTAAACAATTATCCCATAGAAACCATGAACATTCTAACCCAATCTCATATAGCTGTACTGGCTGCCGTGTATGGACACAGTCCCAACACGCGTAGGCTTCCTCTGGGGACTTGAGGAAGCCTACGCGAAACGCGTGCTGGGACTGTATCCATACACGGCAGCCAGTACAGGTATATGTGATTGGGTTAGATTCTTCATGGTTTCTATGGGATAATAGTTTAACACATGTGTTTGGGGTGTATATTTTGTGTCACTTATTCGTAAATTGGCTGTGATACAGGCGTGTGTGTATATGTATATATTTATGTACTATGTAATAAAATGTAAGGGGGACATGTATGAAAACTTTCTAGGTTTAAGACTTTCCCATAGCAACCAATAAGAGATTCCATTTTTATTTTTCAAAACACTATATGAAATGAAAGCGGAGCTCTGATTGGTTGCTATGGGAAACAAAGTTTTAGATCTAGAAAGTTTTCACACATGTGGCGCTAAGTCTTTGATAATGTCTGACAACCAGGGCTTAATCTTGTTGCAAGTTCTGTGTCCTGATGCAACCTGTCCTGCTGTGTGTGCTAGGTAGGATTTTGTGTTTACTAACTTGGCATCAGCCACTTTAATTAACCTAGTGATTGCACCCTAGACAAGATGAACTGTGCATTTCTGCAAAAAAAAAAAAAAACCCATAAAATGCACTGTGTGAAAGCAACCTTCAAAAAATTTAATTTATCGAATAAAAGTATTTAAACTACTTATTTTCTTTTTTGCCGGAGTTTT